>VDCT01000365.1:0-25561 GCA_009763385.1 Coix lacryma-jobi var. lacryma-jobi
GGCGGGGGAGGACGCGCCGGCCTCCTCCGTTTCGGCCGATTTTCCGTTAACGCTAGTACAAGGCCTATTTCTACCCATCGTCCCCCTCCCGGGCCCGGTTCCCCCAAGGACGGAAGCCTCGCGCGCTGGAAACGCATGGGGCGTCTTGGGCACCCCGCTAGCTATCCGCTGACTGTGGCCAAACCCGCGCGGACGTGCCGGCCTCCTCCGTTTTCGGCTGATTTTTCCGTAACGCTAGTACACGGCCTATTTCTACCCCATCAGTCCCCCTCCCCGGCGCCCGGTTCGCCCCAAGGACGGAAGCCTCGCGCGCTGGAAATGCATGGGGCGTCTTGGGCACCCCGCTAGCTATCCGCGACTGTGGCCAAACCCGCGCGGACGCGCCGGCCTCCTCCGTTTTCGGCCGATTTTTTCCGTTAACGCTAGTACACGGCCTATTTCTACCCCATCGTCCCCCTCCCGGGCCCGGTTCGCCCCAAGGACGGAAGCCTCGCCGCGTTGGAAACGCATGGGGCGTCTTGGGCACCCCGCTAGCTATCCGCGACTGTGGCCAAACCCGCGCGGACCGCGCCGGCCTCCTCCGTTTTCGGCCGATTTTTCCGTTAACGCTAGTACACGCCTATTTCTACCCCATCGTCCCCCTCCCGGCGCCCGGTTTCGCCCCAAGGACGGAAGCCTCGCGCGCTGGAAACGCATGGGGCATCTTGGGCACCCCGCTAGCTATCCGCGACTGTGGCCAAACCCGCGCGAGCGCCGGCCTCCTCCGTTTCGGCCGATTTTTCCGTTACGCTAGTACACGGCCTATTTCTACCCCATCGTCCCCCTCCCGGCGCCCGGTTCGCCCCCAAGGACGGAAGCCTCGCGCGCTGGAAACGCATGGGCGTCTTGGGCACCCCGCTAGCTATCCGCGAACTGTGGCCAAACCCGCGCGGACGCGCCGGCCTCCTCCGTTTTCGGCTGATTTTTTCGTTAACGCTAGTACACGGCCTATTTCTACCCCATCGTCCCCCTCCCGGCGCCCGGTTCGCCCCAAGGACGGAAGCCTCTCGCGCTGGAAACGCATGGGGCGTCTGGGCACCCCGCTAGCTATCCGCGACTGTGGCCAAACCCGCGCGGACGCGCCGGCCTCCTCCGTTTTTCGGCCTGATTTTTTCCGTTAACGCTAGTACACGGCCTATTTCTACCCCATCGTCCCCCTCCCGGCGCCCGGTTCGCCCCAAGGACGAAGCCTCGCGCGCTGGAAAGCATGGGGCGTCTTGGGCACCCCGCTAGCTATCCGCGACTGTGGCCCAACCCGCGCGGACGCTGCCGGCCTCCTCCGTTTTCGGCCGATTTTTCCGTTAACGCAGTACACGGCCAATTTCTACCCCATCGTCCCTCTCTCGGTGCCCGGTTCGCCCCAAGGACGGAAGCCTCGCGCACTGGAAACGCATGGGGCGTCTTGGGCACCCCGCTAGCTATCCGCCACTGTGGCCCAAACCCGCGCGGACGCGCCGGCCTCCTCCGTTTTCGGCCGATTTTTCTATTAACGCTAGTACACGGCCGATTTCTACCCCATCGTCCCCCTCCCGGCGCCCGGTTCGCCCCATGGACGGAAGCCTCGCGCGCTGGAAATGCATGGGGCGTCTTGGGCACCCCGCTAGCTATCCGCGACTGTGGCCAAACCCGCGCGGACGCGCCGGCCCTCCTCCATTTTTCAGCCGATTTTTCCGTTAACGCTAGTACACGGCCTATTTCTACCCCATCGTCCCCCTCCTGGCGCCCGGTTCGCCCCAAGGACGGAAGCCTCGCGCGCTGGAAACGCATTGGGGCAGTCTTGGGCACCTCGCCTAGCTATCTGCGACTGTGGCCAAACCCGCGCGGACGCGCCGGCCTCCTCCGTTTTTCGGCCGATTTTTCCGTTAACGCTAGTACACGGCCTATTTCTACCCCATCGTCCCCATCCCGGCGCCCGGTTCGCCCCAAGGACGGAAGCCTCGCGCGCTGGAAATGCATGGGGCGTCTTGGGCACCCTGCTAGCTATCCGCGACTGTGGCCCAAACCCGCGCGGACGCGCCGGCCTCCTCCGTTTTCGGCCTGATTTTTCCGTTAACGCTAGTACACGGCCTATTTCTACCCCATCGTCCCCCTCCCGGCGCCCGGTTCGCCCCAAGGACGGAAGCCTCGCGCGCTGTAAACGCATGGGGCGTCTTGGGCACCCGCTAAGCTATCCGCGACTGTGGCCAAACCCGCGCGGACGCGCCGGCCTCCTCCGTTTTCGGCCGATTTTTCCGTTAACGCTAGTACACGGCCTATTTCTACCCCATCGTCCCCCTCCCGGCGCCCGGTTTGCCCCAAGGACGGAAGCCTCGCGCGCTGGAAACGCATGGGGCATCTTGGGCACACCGCTAGCTATCCGCGACTGTGGCCAAACCCGCGCGGACGCGCCGGCCTCCTACATTTTCGGCCGATTTTTCCGTTAACGCTAGTACACGGCCTATTTCTACCCCATCGTCCCCCTCCCGGCGCCCGATTCGCCCCAAGGACGGAAGCCTCGCGTGCGGGGAACGCATGGGGCGTCTTGGGCACCCCGCTAGCTATCCGCGACTGTGGCCAAACCCGCGCGGACGCGCCGGCCTCCTCTGTTTTCGGCCGATATTTCCGTTAACGCTAGTACACGGCCTATTTCTACCCCATCGTCCCCCTCCCGGCGCCCGGTTCGCCCCAAGGACGGAAGCCTCGCGCGCTGGAAACGCATGAGGCGTCTTGGGCACCCCGCTAGCTATCCGCAACTGTGGCCAAACCCGCGCGGACACGCCGGCCTCCTCCGTTTTCGGCCTGATTTTTTCCGTTAACGCTAGTACACGGCCTATTTCTACCCCATCGTCCCCCTCCCGGCGCCCGGTTCGCCCCAAGGACGGAAGCCTCGCGCGCTGGAAACGCATGGGGCGTCTTGGGCACCCCGCTAGCTATCCGCGACTGTGGCCAAACCCGCGCGGACGCGCCGGCCTCCTCCGTTTTCGGCTGATTTTTCCGTTAACGCTAGTACACGGCCTATTTCTACCCCATCGTCCCCCTCCCGGCGCCGGTTCGCCCCAAGGACGGAAGCCTCGCGCGCTGGAAACGCATGGGACGTCTTGGGCACCCCGCTAGCTATCCGCGAATGTGGCCAAACCCGCGCAGACGTGCCGGCCTCCTCCGTTTTCGGCCGATTTTTCCGTTAACGCTAGTACACGGCCTATTTCTACCACATCGTCCCCCTCCCGGTGCCCGGTTCGCCCCAAGGACGGAAGCCTCGCGCGCTGGAAACGCCTGGGGCGTCTTGGGCACCCCGCTAGCTATCCGCGACTGTGGCCAAACCCACGTGGACGCGCCGGCCTCCTCCGTTTTCGGCCGATTTTTCCGTTAACGCTAGTACACGGCCTATTTTTACCCCATCGTCCCCCTCCCGGCTCCCGGTTCGCCCCAAGGACGGAAGCCTCGCGCGCTGGAAACGCATGGGGCGTCTTGGGCACCCCGCTAGCTATCTGCGACTGTGGCCAAACCCACGCGGACGCGCCGACCTCCTCCGTTTTCGGCCGATTTTTCCGTTAACGCTAGTACACGACCTATTTCTACCCCATCGTCCCCCTCCCGGCGCCCGGTTCGCCCCAAGGACCGAAGCCTCGCGCGCTGGAAACGCATGGGGCATCTTGGGCACCCCGCTAGCTATCCGCGACTGTGGCCAAACCCGCGCGGACGCGCCGGCCTCCTCCGTTTTCGGCCGATTTTTCCGTTAACGCTAGTACACGGCCTATTTCTACCCCATCGTCCCCCTCCCGGCGCCCGGTTCGCCCCAAGGACGGAAGCCTCGCGCGCTGGAAATGCGTGGGGCGTCTTGGGCACCCCGCTAGCTATCCGCGACTGTGGCCAAACCCGCGCGGACGCGCCGGCCTCCTCCGTTTTTGGCAGATTTTTCCGTTAACGCTAGTACACGGCCTATTTCTACTCCATCGTCCCCCTCCCGGCGCCCGGTTCGCCCCAAGGACGGAAGCCTCGCGCGCTGGAAACGTGTGGGGCGTCTTGGGCACCCCGCTAGCTATCCGCGACTGTGGCCAAACCCGCGCGGACGCGCAGGCCTCCTCCGTTTTCGGCTGATTTTTCCGTTAACGCTAGTACACGGCCTATTTCTACACCATCATCCCCCTCCCGGCGCCCGGTTCGCCCTAAGGACGGAAGCCTCGCGCGCTGGAAACGCATGGGGCGTCTTGGGCACCCCGCTAGCCATCCGCGACTGTGGCCAAACCCGCGCGGACGCGCCGGCCTCCTCTGTTTTCGGCCGATTTTTCCGTTAACGCTAGTACACGGCCTATTTCTACCCCATCGTCCCCCTCCCGGTGCCCGGTTCGCCCTAAGGACGGAAGCGTCGCACGCTGGAAATGCATGGGGCGTCTTGGGCACCCCGCTAGCTATCCGCGACTGTGGCCAAACCCGCGCGGATGCGTCGGCCTCCTCTATTTTCGGCCGATTTTTCCGTTAACGCTAGTACACGGCCTATTTCTACCGCATCGTCCCCCTCCCGGCGCCCGGTTCGCCCCAAGGACGGAAGCCTCGCGCGCTGGAAACGCATGGGGTGTCTTGGGCACCCCGCTAGCTATCCGCGACTGTGGCCAAACCCGCGTGGACGCGCCAGCCTCCTCCGTTTTCGGCCGATTTTTCCGTTAACGCTGGTACACAGCCTATTTCTACCCCATCGTCCCCCTCCCGGCGCCCGGTTCGCCCCAAGGACGGAAGCCTCGCGCATTGGAAACACATGGGGCGTCTTGGGCACCCCACTAGCTATCCGCGACTGTGGCCAAAACCGCGCGGACGCGCCGGCCTCCTCCGTTTTTGGCCGATTTTTTCGTTAACGTTAGTACACGACATATTTCTACCCCATCGTCCCCCTCCCGGCGCCCGGTTCGCCCCAAGGACGGAAGCCTCGCGCGCTGGAAACGCATGGGGCGTCTTGGGCACCCCGCTAGCTATCCGCGACTGTGGCCAAACCCGCGCGGATGCGCCGGCCTCCTCCGTTTTCGGCCGATTTTTCCGTTAACGCTGGTACACGGCCTATTTCTACCCCATCGTCCCCCTCCCGGCGGCCGGTTCGCCCCAAGGACGGAAGCCTCGCGTGCTGGAAACGCATGGGGAGTCTTGGGCACCCCGCTAGCTATCCGCGACTGTGGCCAAACCCGTGCGGACGCACCGGCCTCCTCCGTTTTCGGCTGATTTTTCCGCTAACGCTAGTGCACGGCCTATTTCTACCCCATCGTCCCCCCTCCCGGCGCCCGGTTCGCCCCAAGGACGGAAGCCTCACGCGCTGGAAACGCATGGGGCGTCTTGGGCACCCCGCTAGCTATCCGCAACTGTGGCCAATGTTGACGGAAGTTATAGCATGTTTTACCTTATCAAAATACCGTCAATAGGCCTCGGTTTCAAGGAAGTAAGCATATCATGAGCATATTTATCACTAATAAGTTCCACTTGTACTCTTAGCTTGTGAACTTGTAGGAGATGCCAAAATGAACAAAATGAGGCTAGGTGGGCCCACCAAGGGGGTCGGCCGACCCCACCTTGGTGGCCACCTCGGCCAAGGTCACATGGCACGATCCAAGAGAAGCATGCTCAGGCCAATATCAACCCTTGGATCAAACATGTGCTTTTACTCAATGGTACAAGATGAGAAGCACATGGATTCATGGGTCCACACCGAAACCAAATGCAACCATCATCACAAGACTTGCTCCATGACATGTGGGGGTCATCAAGGGAGAGAAGAAGGTGGGCCAGCCCTGTCATAGGGGGGTCGGCCGACCCCCCCCCTCCCCTTGGTGGGGCCCATCTGCACTGTTCATCAGGATGACATCACCACCTTCTAGAAGATGTACCCTGGGCCCACATGTCATAGAGTGGGGTCGGCCGACCCCATGGTGAGCTTCATCCAAGTCGGTGGCAAAGCACATGTTTCACACGTGAACAATATCCTGGCATCCATCCATGACGGTTACTATGGCGGTTTGATCCAATGGCCAAGCAAAGAGAGCACGCGGATCGCTGACGTGGCACCGGAGTAGCCGCTACTCCACCTCCAAGCTATAAATACCCCCCTAGAGCTCTTCATTTGTATGCATCCAAGGAGAGAAAGCCTACTTAGTAGCTTTAGTGTTAGAAGAGAGGGAAGGGAGTGAGGAGTTCCACGGAGGAGTCCCGGCCTGTCGGGAATCTTCTCCAAGGTGCGCCTCAGCGGATGCGATTCTTCTTGTAAGTGTTACATCTGAGTCCTTCTAGTATTTAATATTCTGGTCTGGTAATTTAAGTTTACAGTTCTTTTACTTGGCACATTGCTTTACTTTGTTGAAGTGCTCTTGGCCTAATAAGCTTAGCTTTAGAGTAGCAAGATTAGGGTAGACGTGGTGTCTAGGCTATATCTTGCCAGTGTGGACTTCTTGTCGCACTTGTGTAGACGCCTGGTGGTAGAGTGACAGACACACCCAGTGCTTGGAGTTCCTCTCAAGTGTTGTAGGCAAGTTGAAAATAATAGTTGGGTAGCAGCATTGCCGCCTCAGTAGTTGTTAGGTGGAAAACCTTTTAATCAACTACTGTTTCGTCCTTCGCCCCTAGTAAGGAATGAGGTGGTAAACCTCAGTACTCTTAGAAAACCAGAAACCAGATATTGATATTAGGAAGACCTCTCTATCCCAGTTATCATATACCCTTTGATCATCCTTTGACGACCCTACTTCTAGTTAATCCACTTCATGTTCCCTGTGGAAATACGATACCTGGAATACTCCCGGTGAAAAGCTACGATTGACTACCGTGCGCTTGCGGTATATCCGTTTGCCACTTCTGGTGTCAACAAGCATCTCTGGTGCCGCTGCCGGGGATTAGGCTCCATAGTCTAGTTCTAGTGGTTGCATTAAGAAGTGTCAACAAGCTTTTCTGGCGCCGTTGCCGGGGAACGGTAGCTGTGTTAGCTAGAACAAAGTCGTTAAAGTTATCGTAGTTTGATTAGAACTTTTATTTCATAAATCAATATGGATCAAACAACCCTTTTTGACTACACTGCTCCATCGGGCGCTGAGTTGGAGCCGCCTAGTTCATCTCATGCCGTTTTGGCAGTTCGCTATGAGCTTCGCCCCAGCCTCATAGCGATGGTTCAGGAGAATCCCTTTTCAGGAGATGTAGATGAGAATCCTTATACCCACCTACGTGATTTCGAACAACTTTGTTCGTGTATTCACATCCAAGGGATGAGGCGAGTCACTCTTAAATGGAAGCTATTTCCATTCTCGCTAACAGGAAAAGCTAGACGCTGGTATACTCGCTACGTTGGTAGTGTGAACGGAGAATGGGAGAAACTGCAAGCCATGTTCTGCTTAACGTACTTTCCCATATCCCGCATAGCTCGTCTTCGTAGAGATGTGCTAAACTTCAAACAAGATGAGAAGGAATCTCTGGGTGCGGCCCGGGCACGACTTACAGACTTAGCATCCTCTGGCCCAGATTTAGCTATAACCGAGCCAACCCTTATGCAACATTTCTATCTCGGTCTTAGCCAAAACTCCGCACAATTCCTTGATTTAGCCTCTAAAGGAGCTTTCCTCCATTTACCCATTAGTGAAGGTAAGGAAGTTCTTGCGACCATTCTCAAGAACACCCCCTACACCGATGACCTTGGTGAAACTCTAGAGGAAGATCAAACTCCTAGGGACGAACCCATGACAGCCGAAACTCCTTTACCTATACCTCAAGCTGTCAGACCTGAACCACAACCACCTACTCCTCCAAAGGAAGAAGTAATTCATCCTTTGGATTATCCTCTAAATATCGAGACAGATCTCTTCGCCGATTATGGCAATGTCTCGAAACAACCTATGCAGAAGAGATCCACAACCCGTAGAGCTCCTAATAACCAAATGCCAACCCAGTTTGAGGCAAGTTACCTTAAGGCGACTGCCCAGGAGCTCATGTGTATTATGAGCAACGAATGGTTCAGGGAGGCTGAAGCATCTTTAGATGTCATTAAGCTTCTGTCCTGTTTCACATCCATACCGTGTGCCATAAACAAGACGGCTGTAGATTCCCTCTGTGATCCCGCTGTAGGAGTAAATTTAATGTCTAAATCGTTGATGTTAACACTCCTAGGTGAGGAACCGCTAAACCCGACCAATAAATTCCTTAAGCTTCCTTCTGGAAAATTGGTCGAGAGTTGCGGGATTGCACAGAATATTTCTATCACAATTAACAAGGTTAGCTTCCTCGCAAACTTCTATGCCTTGACGTAGACGAGGTCGACTTGTTAATTGGGCACCCACTCATGAGATTCATTGAGGGATTTCGTGAAGGGAGCCTCAAGGGTCACCTTGGGAAGGATCTAGATCTTTCAGTTCCTTTTGCTGGCTCCGTTAATTCGATAGCCGAACCAAAACCCGAGCCTGATCCAATAGAGGAGGTGATGTCAGCATCTTCACTAGAAACTTCTCAACCCGATCTAGAAGAAGACGCCCATGACTTTATCCAAGAAGAAGACACTGATTTAGATGAACCGTTAGACTTGGATGAGTCTGAACCTCCACCAAAACCCTCTATAGAGCTTAAGCCACTTCCTTCTGGGCTTAAGTATGCCTTCCTTAATGGTGATAGAGAGACTCCCGTGATCATTAGTGATCGACTTACAACGGAAGAAGTTTCTAAACTCATCACCATCCTAGAAAAACATCGACCCGTCTTAGGATATTCGTTGCAAGATCTCAAGAGAATTAGTCCCGCTCTTTGCACACATCGCATTCCGATGGAACCCGATGCTACACCTTCTAGAGAGCCACAAAGGAGGCTCAACAATGTGATGAGAGAAGTAGTAAAGAAGGTGGTCTTGAAGCTCTTGCACGCGGGCATAATCTACCCTGTTCCAAACAGCGAGTGGGTCAGCCCCGTCCAAGTAGTTCCTAAGAAAGGAGGAATGACGGTCGTTAAAAATCAAAACAACAAATTGATTCCACAACGAACCGTCACGGGATGGAGAATGTGCATAGACTACCAAAAACTTAACAAGCGCACAAAGAAAGACCACTTTCCGTTGCCATTCATCGATGAGATGTTGGAACGGCTAGCCAAACATTCCTTCTTTTGTTTCCTTGATGGGTATTCGGGGTACCATCAAATTCCAATCCATCCCGACGACCAAAGTAAGACCACGTTCACATGCCCCTACGGGACATAGGCATACAGGCGCATGTCATTTGGCCTGTGCAATGCCCCTGCTTCATTTCAGAGGTGCATGATGTCCATCTTCTCGGTTATGACAGAAGAAATCATGGAAGTTTTCATGGACGACTTTTCAGTCTATGGAACAACCTTTGATCACTGCTTAGAGAATCTGGACTGTGTCTTACAACGCTATCAAGAAAAGCACTTGATCTTGAACTGGGAGAAATGCCACTTCATTGTTCGAGAAGGGATAGGCTAGACTTACCTTACGCTTTGAGGTGGCGCCCACAGACCCCAGTTAGGGGGTCGGGCGATCCCTATATTGGGCCCACCTGCAACAAGGGTTGCACAATCGCGTAGATGGTCTCGAGCCGGGTACGTGACCGCGCTGGACACCCATCAAGGGGCTCGGGCGACCCCGCCTCGGGGAGGTTCAACTCGCAGACGAGTTCACCGCGGCGAGGGGATAACAACCCCTGGAGATAAACCCGAAATCCAAAACCTGAGGGATCGGGCGATCCCCTCTTTGAGGGATAGGGACGGCGACGCAACGACCTATCTGAGGTTGCGAGTTTTCCGTGACGATCCCGTGAAAAATCTGCGTCGTAGTCATCTGCAGCCGCTATTTAACCTTGCACCTATCTCCTTCTTCCTCCTACTCGCAATTCCACGCACAGCCAGAGCCTCCTAGCCTTCCCTGCACTCTCCACCGTGACCTAAAGCACTAGCCATGGCACCCACTAGCAAGCCTACACGCCCTGCAACACCTACGCCACGACGGGCCCTAGCTGAAGATCTAGAGCAGGCCCTCGCGATCAACGTGATCGATGCGGTGCCGCTGGCCATGGTACCTCCACCAGGGGGGCTGGCCGGGCCAGTGGCGGGGTCGCCCGATCCCACCAGGGGTCGGCCGACCATCCCCCGTCCATCGTCTCGCGCGGCGGCATCGTCCCGCTCGCTGACTCCGAGAAGGAGAATCAGGAAATCCCCCGGCCGCTCCATCACGCTGACTAGGCCGACCACAGGCCAACTCGCGCTGAAGGGGAAGGCCCCGCCAGAGGAGAACCCGCGCGCGATCACCACGACAACGGGGAGTACGGAGTACACTTCGTCGTACTCCCCGTCGATGCCCACGTTCTGGAAGACCCATCGGATCATGGCCGGTGGGCATGGCCGAGGGAAGGTGGTCATCCCTTCTCTCAACACGGAAGAGAAGGATGAGCTGCGGGAGTCCCTGGAGTCCCAGGCTTCTGTTCGGCGGAAGATGGACCCTCCGTCGATCAAGGTGCCGCCGGGACAATTCGAGGAGGAAGACAAGAAGACGGATCTGGAGAGGCTGATGCACGTCACCTCCACCCTGCAAGAAAGGAACAGGGTGTTGGAGGAGACGGTGTCAGAATTGAAGATGGCGAATAAAGACTTAGAAGATGACTTTCGCCATCTTAGGATTAGCACCTCTGCGAAGCTCAAATGCTTCGCTAAGGCTTTGGGGCGGGAAGACCTCCTAAACCCCCCGTCTCCATAGATAGTTTAGTTTAGATTAGAATAAAATTCCATTTTAGATTTATTTTGAATTTCCAAGTTTCATCTTAGATTTATTTCTTTTGAATTTCTCTTTTAAATTTCCAATGTATTTCCCTTCTTAGAGAATAAATAAAATATATCTCGTCTCTACTGGTGTGTTTGCCACCAGTAGAGCGCTTTGCATTTTACCTTTGCGTCATGTTCAGAGTTCATTTATGGAAAAATTCAAGTGTGTGGGGGGGGGGGGTCGGACGACCCTCAGATTTCATCATTGAACCACACTGAACTGCTGAGCACAGGCTGACACGCTGCAGTGCACAAAACAGAGGTAAGCAAGGGGTCGGGCGACCCCCGTTTTCTTGAATTTTTGAAAAGTGCTTTTGCAGATGTAAAACTGAATGGAGAAAAAGGCAAATGGCAACGAAAACCGCCATTTGGTGGGGTCGGCCGACCCCACCATGGTGACCTAGGCCCACCAGCTCACCTCTGCACAGTAAGCTCAACACTGCTGTCTGGTTCGTTTCCCCTTTCTCCTCTCGGTTCCAGCAGTTTCACAATCATTCCATATTCTGAATAAAATAAAATAAAATAAAAAGCTAGAAAGTGACTTGAGTTATGATATGCTAAGAATGTTAATGACATAAAACCATGTTCTTAAATATGTTTATACTCATGGGTAAACTAAATTAGGAAACCATATTGACTAAGTTGTTGTTAAAAGTGAGATAAATCTTGGCTTAAGACTCAAACCTGTTTTTGTTTAAGGTGCTTAGAGATTTGCTTTTGAAAATATCTCAAAACCATAGTATCATTTACTCCTCTATAGTGAGAAATACCTATCAAAACCATACATATGCATATATGATCAAAACCTTTTACACACTTGCTACTTGTTTTTGTCTTGAGTTTGGTCAAACCTTGTTGACCCTAGTCGAGAATTTTGTCATAATCCCAAGATCAAGATCACGTACACGCGCCGGCCTCCTCTGTTTTCGGCCAATTTTTGTGTTAACGCTAGTGCACGGCCTATTTCTACCCTATCGTCCCCCTCCCGGCGCCCGGTTCGCCCCAAGGACGGAAGCCTCGCGCGCTGGAAACGCATGGGGCGTCTTGGGCACCCCGCTAGCTATCCGCGACTGTGGCCAAACCCGCGCGGACGCGCCGGCCTCCTCCGTTTTCGGCCGATTTTTCCGTTAACGCTAGTACACGGCCTATTCCTACCCCATCGTCCCCCTCCCGGCGCCCGGTTCGCCCCAAGGACGGAAGCCTCGCGCACTGGAAACGCATGGGGCGTCGTGGGCACCCCGCTAGCTATCCGCGACTATGGCCAAACCAGCGCGGACGCGCCGGCCTCCTCCGTTTTCGGCCGATTTTTCCGTTAACGCTAGTACACGGCCTATTTCTACCCCATCGTCCCCCTCCCGGCGCCCGGTTCGCCCCAAGGACGGAAGCCTCGCACGCTGGAAACGCATGGGGCGTCTTGGGCACCCCGCTAGCTATCCGCGACTGTGGCCAAACCCGCGCGGACGCACCGGCCTCCTCCGTTTTCGGCCGATTTTTCCGTTAACGCTAGTACACGGCCTATTTCTACCCCATCGTCCCCCTCCCGGCGCCCGGTTCGCCCCAAGGACGGAAGCCTCGCGCGCTGGAAACGCATGGGGCGTCTTGGGCACCCCGCTAGCTATCCGCGACTGTGGCCAAACCCGCGCGGACGCGCCGGCCTCCTCCGTTTTCGGCCGATTTTTCCGTTAACGCTAGTACACGCCCTATTTCTACCCCATCGTCCCCCTCCCGGCGCCCGGTTCGCCCCAAGGACGGAAGCCTCGCGCGCTGGAAACGCATGGGGCGTCTTGGGCACCCCGCTAGCTATCCACGACTGTGGCCAAACCCGCGGGGACCCGCCGGCCTCCTCCGTTTTCGGCCGATTTTTCCGTTAACGCTAGTACACGGCCTATTTCTACCCCATCGTCCCCCTCCCGGCGCCAGGTTCGCCCCAAGGACGGAAGCCTTGCGCGCTGGAAACGCATGGGGCGTCTTGGGCACCCCGCTAGCTATCCGCGACTATGGCCAAACCAGCGCGGACGCGCCGGCCTCCTCTGTTTTCGGCCGATTTTTCCGTTGACGCTAGTACACGGCCTATTTCTACCCCCATCGTCCCCCTCACGGCGCCCGGTTCGCCCCAAGGACGGAAGCCTCGCGCGCTGGAAATGCATGGGGCGTCTTGGGCAGCCCGCTAGCTATCCGCGGCTGTGGCCAAACCCGCGTGGACGCGCCGGCCTCCTCCATTTTCGGCCGATTTTTCCGTTAACGCTAGTACTCGGCCTATTTCTACCCCATCGTCCCCCTCCCGGCGCCCGGTTCACCCCAAGGACGGAAGCCTCGCGCGCTGAAAACGCATGGGGCGTCTTGGGCACCCCGCTAGCTATCCGCGACTGTAGCCAAACCCGCGCGGACGCGCCGGCCTCCTCCGTTTTCGGCCGATTTTTCCGTTAACGCTAGTACACGGCCTATTTCTACCCCATCGTCCCCCTCTGTGGCAGAACCTCCTGAATTAAGTGGCCCACATGCACCCATCATTGTCCTAAAGACCTTTGATCGGCGTGCACGAGTTCCAAATGACTCAAGAGATCTGTCGGGTGTCCTCGGGAAACCCGAATCATCCACGTTATATTCTTTCCAGGAAAATCCCCATCAAGTATCACAGTGTTACAACAGTTTTATAGATAAGATAAATCAGAGTAAAGCGGAAAGATTATAATACATAGATTAAAAACTTATGTTTAAAAAAATTTACATTACCGAAGTACTTATTACATAACTTGTTCGGAACTTATATTACATATTTTCACACAAAAGTTTTCACTTGCCCAAGGTCACACATTAGAATCATCATCACTCTCTTCTACTAGAGTGAAGTAGCACTGTCCATCAAAAGGTGGATCCATGTACTCACCTGCAACAAGGGTTAACAAACCCTGAGTACAAAAGTACTCAACAAGACTTAACCGTCTAGGGAAAAGAAGAAGACTCAGGTATGAAGGCTGTAAGGATTCAAGGTAAGGCTTTAGCAAAGTCAAAGCATTTTGTTTGCGTAAAAGCTTACTAAAAGTAAAACCTATTTTCAAGTTTTAACTCAAGTTTGTAACTATCCAAAGATTCTTAAACCTTCATCCTCTTTAAACTCTCATTTCATAACCATCCCATTCTTTACTACGGTGCGGGACAGTGGATTGAGGCTCCATGTCCGAGGAAACACGGCGATTCGAATCGATTAACCCAGCTGGGGATTCAGTACCACACAACATATGTAGAACTTTAATCTTGCATATATCAACCCTATCTATAGATCCTCCCATACAAGAACGGGTTCGCGCCACCCGAGAGTACAGTACACCTCCAATCCGGGACTTTAACCCACGAGGGTACACGCTACTCCCGCCATCTCTCCACTCCCAGTGCGCGGTTAGCCGTTCTCAGGTATCGGAATAGCTATAGACAAGGCTTACGACCGCATGTGGGCTGTACTCAAAGGTCTCAATCACAGCGGTCCAACAACGATATGGTCCTAAGTTGAGTAACCTTACAACAAGACTCCACTCTTGTTGTAAGTTACTATCATTATCATGTTGTTTCATGATTCATTACTCCCATAGCATAGCCACCATTTTGAAAAGCATCTACTATAATAAAGTAGTAAAGCTTGGCTAAGCATACTAAACATTTTCATAAACAGGAGTCCAGGTTAAGGGTTGGAATCATCAAGGTAGGTAATGCATCAAATAGGATTCACCCAACTCCTATTACCTAATGCATCATATTACTCAAGTGAAATAACTTTAGAAAATCACAAGGACAAGGTTAATGTCCGGGGCTTGCCTTGAGAGTCAGCGAAGTCCGAAGTGTCAGGAAAAGAAGAATCCACTCCCTCAAGAGATATCCACGGAGTTTCAGATTCTTCCGGAACGGGAGCTACACGTAAAAGTGCATATGCATGATCAATGAGATGCTTATGATATGATAAAGACATGTTGTTGAATAACAATAACCATACATAACTATCTAGAGTACAACTTTCCATCGCGGTAAAGTTGCAAAGCAACAAAACCACTTTAGCTATTAAACTTTATATTATTACTAAGCAAGATTAGGTAACTAACAAGCAACAAAAGGTCGTTAGCATAAAGGAATCCATAACCAGGGAGCAAATCATGCTAGTTTTCCACTGGTTGTCAAACAATTCCAAAAATCACACAAACCTAAAGTGATTAACTATTTCTTTTTATTTTATAAGCCATTTTAATTAGCCCTTTATTTATACACAAATCATATTTATTCAAACAGAGCTGAAATTAATCATGAAGGTAGATATTAGTGACACAAACTCACATGTCAAATTTCATGATTTTTAGATAAACACAGAAAATTACATAATTCATCAAAGTTGCATTTATTAAATAAAGTGCAGATTTAATTGTCAAAGTAAAAGTGCTCCAAACACAAGTTTCATAATTTTTATATTAGCACAGACATGTTATTATCTTACATGTCAAATTTCATAATTAACAGAGCTATAGATTAATTATAGCAAAAAGAACAAATCTAGTTACTGTGCATAAAGCCAGAAAAAGAAAAACCTAAATCTAGCCCAAACTGGGCTTGCGGCCTGCCCCGGCGCGGCCCAACAAGCGCGAAAACCAGCCCAGCCTGGCTCCCGCCCGCGCGCTCTGGCACTTTTGCAGAAAAGCCCTTCGGCTTAAACGAAACTAACCCGCAGTCCACAGCGCTATTCACATGAGTCTGGGACTTTGCAACCAACACCCTGGAACTTCTCGTCTTTACAACTAGGAGGTCCTCGACGGTGGCCCGAACGGACGGCGGCGCACCGAACGCCGGCGAGCCTTACGCCGGCCAACTCCGGCCAGTAGAGACCTAACGGACGCGAGCATAAGCACCAGCGAGTCACCCGCGGCCGATAGAGCCTCTAACCCCTAACGCTACCGCTCCGGTGAGGTCTGGCCACACACGGCGGCGGACCGAGCCACGGCGGAGCTGTTCCGGCGAACCTAGGTCGGTAGCAGTAGAACAGAGGGGCTAGGAAGATCCAGTAGCTCACCCTGATGCTGGCTGTGTAGATGGTGCGAACGGAGGATGAACGGGAAGTCAAGGTCCACGGAGCAGTGACTTGCAGCGGCGAATTCCGACGAAGCAAGCGATGTTCCGACGAGACCTGAGCACCAAAAGGAAAACCACCGAGCCGATGAGCAACCTGGGGTCAAGGCGAAACAGAAACACAAGACAGGGAGAGTAGAGGAGTGCCCGGTTGGGCTGACCACGGTGAAGTCGAGTTCGGCGGCGATTTCGCCCGGCGGGAAGGAAAACGGCGAGCTCGAGCTTTCTGAGGCAGTAGAGGTAGAAGTGAGAGTTTCTGGAGGTGCGCAAGGATGTAGGGTAGTTATACCCGCGGTCAATTTGGGATGAGAATGATCGGAGACGGTGAATTTGAGGATTGGGGTCAGAAGATTCCCGTCGGTGCTTTGGTGGCAACTCGGCGACGGCGAGCTCAAGAGAGGGTGCCACGACGCGAGAGAGCTTGCCAGCAGCTGCTTAACTAGGCCACGAACACGGTCGCGTGCTTGTTCGGGAGAGATCGACGCCAGACACGCGGGCTGGAGTGATCAAAAGATCACCTCCCTGCCGCCATGAACAGGGGTAAGAACTTATCCCCCCCTTTTTCCCAATTCTACCCTTTCGGTTTATTTGAAATTACTCCAGATTTTTTAATATAAGTTGAAAATATGTTAAAATATCAAATGCTCAGAATTTAAAACTGAACATCTTTTATTTTTGCAACATATGCAGAATATGCTTAGATTTTGAATTAGAGTTTGCAAATCAAAAGGGGACAAAAAGGGCAGAAGGGTATTTTCACAATTACTTTTGATTTCATATGAAAACTTGGAAAACTTTATACATCAAAGTTGATCCTTATCAAAAATGGAGCAACTTTGCTTTTTGAAGCATAGCCAAATTCTTTTTAGATTTGAAATTATGTAAAAGGGATTAAAATAGAATTTTTGAATTAATTAAACTATTTAATTGGATTTCAACCCAAAATGGAATTATACCTCAATGGTGACTTGAAACATGTTCCAAAAACACCTTTGAGACATAATACCAAGATGTGATCCAAAATTTCATTACTATACAAGAAATTACCATATTACCCTTACATAGCAAAAAAAAACATTATACACAACAAAAGAAAACATAACTAGGGTTTCAAACTTAAGCACTCTTTACCACTAAGCACAAGCATAAAGAATAAACTTGTTTTTAGTGAATGCAAAATTGGGTTATCCACTCAAGTGAAATGCTAATGCATATGATGACATGTCAAGTTTTAGTTTGCTTAACACCAGAGTGTTACAGCTCCTTCCCCCTTAAAAAAAATCTCGTCCCGAGATTTTACCTGTAGGCTAACTAATGGAAAAGGAAATGTGTCAGGCACTTCCAATACTAACCTTTACATAAAGCAGGGGATAGGTCATCATATAACAGATCACAAAGACTACACAGAAGAAAGAAACTCAGGAAAACTTTCTAAGAGAAACTCTTCTGACTCCCACGTGGCTTCTTCTTCAGTATGTTGATTCCATTGAACTTTGTAAAATTTGACAGTTCTTTTTCGAGTGACTCGATCTTTCTGGTCCAGAATCTTGATAGGATATTCTGAGTATGTCAGATCAGGTTCTAACTCAATTTCTTCAACATGAATGATATGGTCAGGCACTTGAAGACATTTCTTCAACTGAGAGACATGGAATATATTATGAACTAAAGATAACTGTGGTGGTAAATCAAGTTGATATGCCACCTTTCCACATCTTTTAAGGATCTGATACGGACCTATATATCGAGGTGCCAACTTTCCTTTGATTCCAAACCTAGTAACTCCTTTCATTGGTGATACCTTGAGATAGACATAATCACCAACTTTAAAGGTAAGAGACCGTCGTCTCTTATCGGCATAACTCTTTTGCCTGGATTGTGCTTTCTTTATGTTCTCTCGAATCAATCTGACTTTTTCTTCAGCTTCTTTAACTAAGTCAACCCCGAAGAGACTACGTTCTCCAGGTTCAGACCAACTTAACGGTGTTCTGCATCTTCTGCCATACAGAGCTTCAAATGGTGCCATCTTAATGCTCTCTTGATAACTATTATTATAAGAGAACTCTGCTAAAGGCAAACATTCATCCCATTTCTCTGAATAATTGATTGCACAGGATCTTAACATATCTTCTAGAACCTGATTAACTCTTTCAGTTTGCCCTCCGGTTTGTGGATGATAAGCGGTACTGTGCAAAAGCTTGGTACCCAAAGATTCCTGTAAATGCCTCCAGAAAACATTGACAAACTGTGTTCCTCTATCTGATATGATAGTCTTGGGTATACCATGCAAACTTATAATTCGATCAAAGTACATCTTGGCATAATTGGATGCATGATATGTTGTCTTGACAGGTAAGAAATGAGCTGACTTAGTTAGACGATCAATAATGACCCATATGGAATCAAATCCTTTTGAAGTTTTGGGTAGACCTACTATGAAATCCATACTAATATCATCCCATTTCCAAGATGGAATTGATAATGGTTGCAATTCTCCAGCAGACCTAAGATGAACTGCTTTTACTTTTTGACAAGTATCGCATCTTGCTACATAGCTAGCAATCTCTAGTTTCATCTTAGTCCACCAAAATTTCTGTTTTAAATCGTGATACATCTTATTGCTGCCTGGATGTACTGAAAATCTTGTTGTATGAGCTTCATCAAGAATCTGCTTTCGAAGCTCAGGAACTTTTGGAACCACTAACTGATCCTTAAACCAAATCACTCCAGCTTCATCTATTTTGAAATTGGAATTCTGCTCAGAGTGAATCTTTTCTTTCAGATGAATCATTCCCTTGCTTTCTTTCTGAGCTGCAATGATCTGATCCTTAATTGATGATTGAACTGTCACATTTGCGAGATTTCCTTGTGGAACCATTTCAAGACTTAACTTTTCAAACTCATAACACAAGGTATTATCGAGTGGTTTGATTTCTAGACAATTGCAATACTCCTTTCGACTGAGTGCATCTGCCACTACATTAGCTTTACCTGGGTGATAGTGCACTTCAACATCATAATCTTTTATCAATTCCAACCATCTTCTTTGACGCATATTCAACTCAGACTGAGTGAAAATGTACTTCAAACTTTTATGATCAGTGTATATATGACATGTATTTCCCATTAAATAATGTCGCCAGATCTTTAAAGCATGAACCACAGCTGCCAACTCTAAATCATGCGTTGGATAATGCTCTTCATGTCGTTTCAGCTGTCGTGAAGCATAGGCAATAACTCTGCCTTCTTGCATCAGTACACACCCAATACCTTTGCCTGAAGCATCACAATAAACATCAAAGGATTTCTCAATGTCTGGCTGAGCTAATACTGGTGCAGTTGTCAATAACTTTTTCAGAGTCTGGAAAGCTTTTTCACATTCTGACGACCATACAAACTTGGTGTCATTCTTTAGCAGTGTTGTCATTGGTTTAGAGATCTTGGAGAAGTCAGGGATAAATCTACGATAATACCCTGCTAATCCTAAGAAACTCCGAACTTGATGTACTGAAGTTGGTGACTTCCAGTCAAGAACTTCTTGGACTTTGCTTGGATCTACTGCAACACCTTTAGCTGACAGAACATGACCCAAGAATTGAACTTCATCTATCCAGAACTCACATTTACTGAATTTAGCATATAACTGATGTTCTCTCAGGCGAGTTAATACTATCCTGAGATGTTCTGCATGCTCTTCTTTGGTTTTGGAATAGATGAGAATGTCATCAATAAACACAACCACGAACTTATCTAGTTCTGGCATAAACACTGAATTCATCAGATACATGAAATGTGCTGGGGCATTGGTCAGACCAAAAGACATAACTAGATATTCATATAGACCATATCTGGTAGTGAATGCTGTTTTCGGAATGTCTTCTGGTTTGATTTTGATCTGATGATACCCAGATCTCAAATCTATCTTCGAGAATACCTTTGCACCAGCTAGTTGATCAAAGAGGAGATCAATACGGGGCAAAGGATACTTGTTCTTGATTGTCACTTCATTCAAAGGACGATAATCAACACATAGCCTCAAGGTATGATCCTTCTTCTTTACAAATATTGCTGGACAACCCCATGGTGACGAACTAGGTCGAATGAAACCTTTATCTAGCAAACCTTGTAACTGAGCTTTCAACTCTGCTAACTCCTTTGGTGGCATCCTATAAGCTCTTCTTGCTATAGGTGCAGTTCCTGGTTTGAGTTCTATTTCAAACTCCACATCACGATCAGGTGGCAAACCAGGTAAATCCTCTGGGAACACATCAGGAAACTCACAGACTACTGAAATGTCTTGGATTTCCTTGACAGAGGTAGCACACACTTGCTCCACTGCTCTCTTAAGAGTAGGAAGATGGATAAGAAGTTGAGATTTGCTATTAGGTAAGTTGAGTTTGATGGTTCTATTCAAGGTGTCTATCACTGCACCTCTCTGGTTCATCCAGTTCATACCCAAGATCACATCTATACTTGGATCTTTTAAAACTATCATGGAGGTTGGAAATATATTTCCACCCAGATCTATAGGTACCTGATGTACCATTTCCTTAGTACATAGCCGACCCCCAGGTGACTGTATAAAGAAGTTATCTTGGGTTTCATCAATAGGTATATCATGCTTTTCCGCAAATGTTCTATTCATGAAAGTATGTGATGCACCAGAATCAAAAAGTGTAATTGCTAGGTGTTGAGCAACAGGGAACATACCAAGCATAACAGGTTCTCCTTCAGGAATAGCTTCTATTTGAGTATGGAAAACCTTTCCTGTCTTTGGAGCACCCTTATTCTTTTGATTGTTCTGTGCATTTCCCTTGTTTTGATTGGCATGCTGATTTCCTGCTGGCCTTGGTATATTGGCATTGGGAACATTCTGCCTTGGATAAGGATAGTCACGAGAGAAATGTCCAGGCTTTCCACAATTATAACATGGATAACTTGTAACTTGTGGTACTGGTGGACGAATAGCAGGAACATTCTGCTGACGTTGAACATTAAAAGGCATAGCAGGCCTTGCAAAAGTCCTCTGAGAATTCTGCTGTTGAGGCGGACGGTAAGATGGACGATAGGATGGGCGGAACTGCTGGACTGGATGATATACAAGCCTCTGACGCTTCTTGTTGCCGCCAGATGATCCAGACCCTGACGCAAATCCCTTCTTTTTCTTAGCCTCCTTATGCTTGCGATTCTTTTCTTCACTAGCTATAGCAACATTCACTGTCTCATGATAATTCATATTACCACAAGTTGTCATCATAGATTGAAGCTTTGTATTCAACCCTCTCATAAAACATGCCTTCTTCTTTTCATCAGTGTTGACTTGGTCAAAGGCATATTGGGATAGATGATTAAACTTCCCAATGTACTGCATAACGGGCTCATCTCCCTGACGGAGAGCTAAGAACTCTTCAAGCTTCATCTTCATAACCCCATCTGGAATATAATGAGCTCTGAAGGCTTCCTTGAATTCAGCCCAAGTGATTCGGTGGCCGGCTGGTTGAACAGCTAGTAAATTTGCCCACCAAACCCCTGCGGCTCCTCGGAGTTGCTGAGCTGCAAAAGCTGGCTTCTGTACTTCAGTGCAATTGATAAGGCTGAATTTTTGTTCCATGGTACGGAGCCAATCATCAGCTTCAAGAGGTTCGTCAGCTTTAACGAACACTGGAGGGCGAGTATCAGTAAAATCGACATATGTTGTCTCTTCCCTGTTATTACGGCCACGACCACGTTGACCACCATTCTGATTTTGTGCTAAAAGAGTTGTTGCATTGACCAATGCTGCAATAGCATCAGCCAAAGAGGGTGGAACTGGTGGTGCATTAGGGATATCATCCCCACCATGGGAAGAACTAGCTCCACGAGTGTTAACAGGCATCTGCTTAAAACAAACGATACTTTGATTAACATTCATATATATACATCATAACATGCATACCATGCTCAACTTATTTATCATACAAGTCCGCTCTTGGGCAGGACTACTGACACCACTATCTTACACAACTGACCATACTAGAGGTTTTCTGACTAACTAGGTTACAAGGTCAGAAAGATCACACTATGATACATCTCATGTTTACTCAACCTCTAGATCTATCACTCTTCCCCAGATAAGACTTCATACTCCACCGGCTCTAACTCCTCATCTTCTTCTTCCTCTGCTTCCACCTCAGATTCATTTTCAGGAGTAGGTGGCGTAGCAGGTTCTGGCTGCAACCATGCAGTTAACTCCTCCACATGCCTATGTAGGTCAGCATGATGGTTTGCCATGAGGTTTTGATTATCCCTCATTACATCTACCTGGCACCGTGCCCGATTCCTTTGCTCGATAGCCTTCCTCCACTTGCACTCATACTCTTGATGCTGCTCGTGATGGTACTGCAACTGCTCACGTAACTCTTCCTTCTCTCTGGTGCCTCTCATTCTTTCTCCATTCGCCCTTGCCAACTCCATGTACAGGCGGTCTACTTCCGCCTGAAGTTGTGACGAGGCACTGTTACTTCCTTCTCCTTCTTCATAAGCAACCACTGGCTGGTTGCTTCCCACACTATCTGCGGGTTCAGCATCTCTTGGGGCAAGAACGTGTTGAGGAACACCTCGAGGTCCGGTACACTTGCGTGCAGTCTGCTTGGTACGGACCATCTGCTAAAATATTCATATTTTGAATATTAGAACTATATATGTTCCAAGATTAAGAGATAGAGTTTTATAATTAGAGAGACATATAGACTCTATTTAGATACAACTTCTAAGAGGGAAAGTTAATTATATGTTATCAATCATGATGCATGAATCGTACTTACGAACAAAGCACACATCAAACAAATAATTACTTTAAAGTAGTCACTTACTATAAAAGTGAATAAACTTTCTTTTCATAATTAGGGCAATATTATAATATTATAAGCATTGTTCCTTAGATATAAATATCACCATAACTATACTAAAAACATATCCATTTAGATAGAAGGATAAGTCTAAAGAATGAATTAAGGTAAGTCAGAAGAATAAGACAAGTCTTAGAAGCAATTTGGACTCAAACTAATTTGAAATTTAGTTTGACTCAAAACTTTTGAAGTTTTCAAAAATGAATACTGTTATACTTTCTAAGGGAATCTGCTCTGATACCAGCTGTGGCAGAACCTCCTGAATTAAGTGGCCCACATGCACCCATCATTGTCCTAAAGACCTTTGATCGGCGTGCACGAGTTCCAAATGACTCAAGAGATCTGTCGGGTGTCCTCGGGAAACCCGAATCATCCACGTTATATTCTTTCTAGGAAAATCCCCATCAAGTATCACAGTGTTACAACAGTTTTATAGATAAGATAAATCAGAGTAAAGCGGAAAGATTATAATACATAGATTAAAAACTTATGTTTAAAAAAATTTACATTACCGAAGTACTTATTACATAACTTGTTCGGAACTTATATTACATATTTTCACACAAAAGTTTTCACTTGCCCAAGGTCACACATTAGAATCATCATCACTCTCTTCTACTAGAGTGAAGTAGCACTGTCCATCAAAAGGTGGATCCATGTACTCACCTGCAACAAGGGTTAACAAACCCTGAGTACAAAAGTACTCAACAAGACTTAACCGTCTAGGGAAAAGAAGAAGACTCAGGTACGAAGGCTGTAAGGATTCAAGGTAAGGCTTTAGCAAAGTCAAAGCATTTTGTTTGCGTAAAAGCTTACTAAAAGTAAAACCTATTTTCAAGTTTTAACTCAAGTTTGTAACTATCCAAAGATTCTTAAACCTTCATCCTCTTTAAACTCTCATTTCATAACCATCCCATTCTTTACTACGGTGCGGGACAGTGGATTGAGGCTCCATGTCCGAGGAAACACGGCGATTCGAATCGATTAACCCAGCTGGGGATTCAGTACCACACGACATATGTAGAACTTTAATCTTGCATATATCAACCCTATCTATAGATCCTCCCATACAAGAACGGGTTCGCGCCACCCGAGAGTACAGTACACCTCCAATCCGGGACTTTAACCCACGAGGGTACACGCTACTCCCGCCATCTCTCCACTCCCAGTGCGCGGTTAGCCGTTCTCAGGTATCGGAATAGCTATAGACAAGGCTTACGACCGCATGTGGGCTGTACTCAAAGGTCTCAATCACAGCGGTCCAACAACGATATGGTCCTAAGTTGAGTAACCTTACAACAAGACTCCACTCTTGTTGTAAGTTACTATCATTATCATGTTGTTTCATGATTCATTACTCCCATAGCATAGCCACCATTTTGAAAAGCATCTACTATAATAAAGTAGTAAAGCTTGGCTAAGCATACTAAACATTTTCATAAACAGGTGTCCAGGTTAAGGGTTGGAATCATCAAGGTAGGTAATGCATCAAATAGGATTCACCCAACTCCTATTACCTAATGCATCATATTACTCAAGTGAAATAACTTTAGAAAATCACAAGGACAAGGTTAATGTCCGGGGCTTGCCTTGAGAGTCAGCGAAGTCCGAAGTCTCAGGAAAAGAAGAATCCACTCCCTCAAGAGATATCCACGGAGTTTCAGATTCTTCCGGAACGGGAGCTACACGTAAAAGTGCATATGCATGATCAATGAGATGCTTATGATATGATAAAGACATGTTGTTGAATAACAATAACCATACATAACTATCTAGAGTACAACTTTCCATCGCGGTAAAGTTGCAAAGCAACAAAACCACTTTAGCTATTAAACTTTATATTATTACTAAGCAAACTTTATCATCTCTATTAAGCAAGGTTAGGTAACTAACAAGCAACAAAAGGTCGTTAGCATAAAGGAATCCATAACCAGGGAGCAAATCATGCTAGTTTTCCACTGGTTGTCAAACAATTCCAAAAATCACACAAACCTAAAGTGATTAACTATTTCTTTTTATTTTATAAGCCATTTTAATTAGCCCTTTATTTATACACAAATCATATTTATTCAAACAGAGCTGAAATTAATCATGAAGGTAGATATTAGTGACACAAACTCACATGTCAAATTTCATGATTTTTAGATAAACACAGAAAATTACATAATTCATCAAAGTTGCATTTATTAAATAAAGTGCAGATTTAATTGTCAAAGTAAAAGTGCTCCAAACACAAGTTTCATAATTTTTATATTAGCACAGACATGTTATTATCTTACATGTCAAATTTCATAATTAACAGAGCTATAGATTAATTATAGCAAAAAGAACAAATCTAGTTACTATGCATAAAGCCAGAAAAAGAAAAACCTAAATCTAGCCCAAACTGGGCCTGCGGCCTGCCCCGGCGCGGCCCAACAAGCGCGAAAACCAGCCCCAGCCTGGCTCCGCCCGCGCGCTCTGGCACTTTTGCAGAAAAGCCCTTCGGCTTAAACGAAACTAACCCGCAGTCCACAGCGCTATTCACATGAGTCTGGGACTTTGCAACCAACACCCTGGAAACTTCTCGTCTTTACAACTAGGAGGTCCTCGACGGTTGGCCCGAACGGACGGCGGCGCCACCGAACGCCGGCGAGCCTTACGCCGGCCAACTCCGGCCAGTAGAGACCTAACGGACGCGAGCATAAGAACCAGCGAGTCACCCGCGCCGATAGAGCCTCTAACCCCTAACGCTACCGCTCCGGTGAGGTATGGCCACACACGGCGGCGGACCG
>VDCT01000366.1:0-16949 GCA_009763385.1 Coix lacryma-jobi var. lacryma-jobi
AATTTTGATAAGGATCAACTTTGATGTATAAAGTTTTTCAAGTTTTCATATGAAATCAAGCAATTGTGAAAATACCCTTATGTCCTTTTGTCCCCTTTTGATTTGCAAACCCTAATTCAAAATCTAAGCATTTTTTGTTTTTGTTGCACAATAAAAGATGTTCAGTTTTAAATTGAGCATTTGGTTGTTTGAATTTTCAAATTATATTCAAAAATCCATAGTAATTTCAAAATTTCCGAACAGGGTAGAAAAGGGAAGGGGGGGATAAGCTCTTACCTCTGTTCATGGCGGTGACCGGCCGAGGCAATCCACGACGCCAGCGCAATGGACGCCGTTTCTCTGAACAAGCTGTACCGTCTCCGTGGCGAGGTCAAGCGCTGTTGGCGCTCTCCCTCGCTCGTGGCACTTTCTCTGCGCTCGCTGTCGTCGTTGGCCACCCAAGGCACCGACGGACTCCATTCTGCCCAATATCTATTCACCGCATCAGCATCCTCCCAGGAGCAACTTTGCTTTTTGAAGCATAGCCAAATTCTTTTTAGATTTTGATTGATAAGAAAAGGGGATAAAACTAGGGTTTAGAAATTGATTTTCAATTTGAAACCAAATCAAACTTGTTTTCCAAATTACTTCAGATTTTCTTGAAAATCTATCTTAATAAAAGTTGTTTCTTTTAATTCTCTCTACAACTTTGATTAAAAGACCAAAGTCTAATTCTTTTTCCTTTTTGAAATCTAGTTTTGGGGTCAAATTTAAAGTTTGAAGAATTTCAAATTTATTCAAAATTTTGTACAGAAACTTTAAAAACTTTGAATACCAAAGTTGTGCATCTCAACAAGAGCTACAACTTTGCTTTTCAAACCATTTTGAAAATTTGACATACCTTTTTGACTTATAGAAAAGGGAATAAAAAGAACATTTAAAACTAGGATTTTACTCACACTTATCATTTCATGTATCATCTAACCATATCACTTTATGAAAGCATCACACAAGATTATGCAACACTCATAGTCAAGCATGTAAAGCATCACAACTATGCTTAAAACATGAATTGCTTTTATGTCATGATGCCAGATGATTATGCATACTAAACATATTAATTAGAACTTTAATTACTGCTTAACACCAGGGGTGTTACAACCCTTCCCCCTTAAAGAAATCTCGTCCCGAGATTTAAGAAGCACTTAAAGGTATGGGGTTGAGTAATGAAAAAGGAAATGTGTCACACTTGTTTACTCGCAAGGAGTTCACAAGGCAACTGGGTTGGATTCAGGATTACAACCGAGATCAGAACACGGTTGCAAGTAGCAAGGTAGAGAATATCTGGGTGGAGCAAGAAGAATTATCAAGAACTAAAAGAGAGCGTATATTAGTTGCAGGCTATAATGGATCACAACTGTAGACCTCGATACCTGCGCGCACCTAGTGGAAACTAGTGTGATCCGGACACACGAGATTCCCTAGGTTCCGACGCGGCACCGTGGTCACCAATCATGGCACCACAATAGAGCACAACTTTTATAACTCTCATCTCATAAAGAGGGAGATTATAACCAAAAGCAAGGGTTGGTTATAATTACAAGGAAAGTGGTTTTGAATCCCCTTTCGGGCATTCAGAAATGAAAGCACGTCAATAGTGGACTAGAAAGAATCACGATCATAGACTTGGATATTAGCGAGCACCCAGCAGTAACATCTTATGGCTGCAGTCCATAGATGACCCTAGGTTCCCACGCTTTTATCCGGTCCACAGATTATGGTCCTCTCAAAGAACACAATTTCAGTAACTTTCAACCACCATGCGTCGTTTCCACGACTGCAAGCAACTAGCACGTGTCAATTCAAGGCATGACACGCGCATTTCGAAAGAACCATGGATTTACCATGATTCTAACTTTATGTGGTAGAGTATATGAAAGATATCCCAAAAATTCCCAAGGATTAGGAACTTATGGAACATAATTAGCAAGGGTAACAGAATCTAGGGACGATCAGCTATCGGGGATCATAGCTGCTTTTAGAATTTAGAAGAGAAGCACATTTTATCATTATGCATGATATGATATATATGCTCGTCCTATACGACCTCTCATTGACAGGAGATCTCTGTCTCCACCTATTAGTTAGGTATAGGGATATACTTTATATACTAGCTTCACTAACTTGATGTAGGTGTTGAATAGCTTTTCCGTCGCGTTTTGGTGAGATGGTTGACTCTCCATTGACCTTCAATATAAAGGTGGACATCTTCTTGATACCTTTTTGTTGAAGTCACTAGTAAAGTCTTCATGAAGTCTTCCAGCAAGAAAGAAACTTAGGGAAGGATCATTTTTAACTTGTTACTTTCAAAAACTTTTAGGTTAAGAAATCATTTTGAAGTTTTTCAAAAGTAATGTTGCAACTAGTCTCCCCTAGATGACAATCCTGCTCCGATACCACTCTGTGGCAGAACCTCCCGATAATGTGACCCACCTGCACACGTCATCGTCTCCCCGAGCCCTAATGACTGTGCACATGTACCACATCACTGGAAAGATCTGTCGGGTGTTCCCGAGAGAACCCCGAATTATCCACAAACCACAGGACCATCATCATGAAGGTTGGAATAATTACAACATTACAACAGTTGATACAAAATACCATTGGAATGCGGAAGCAAGATAGATAACCTTTATAAAACATGAATAAGTTACTTTTTTACATAAACATAACTTGTATTGCGGAAGCAAGATAGTATTATGGAACCACACTTAGGCGGAGTACCTAAGTTGGAGAAGAAGAACAACCAGATCACGTCTAGCCCACTAACATGACCATGATCAACATCACCTATTAGAAACCTGCAACATGGGTTAACAAACCCTGAGTACGGTCGATACTCAGCAAGACTTACCCGTCAACAGAAAAGACTTTAGGGTCATGCTGGTTTGGGTAGGCTCAAAAGAATTTTTCATTTGCATAAAAGCTTACTAATAGTAAAGCCTATTTTCAAATTTTAACTCAAGATTACACTTTATAAATATCCAAAGATTCCCAAACTTTCATAAGCATACCACACCTTTAGTTCTCATTTCATAACCATCCCATTCATTACTACGGTGCGGGACAGTGGATTGAGGCTCCATATCCGAGGAAACACGGCGATTCGAATCGTTCAAACCCAGCTGGGGATTCAGTACCACACGACATATGTAGAACTTAATCTTGCATATATCAACCCTATCTATAGATCCTCCCATACAAGACCGGGTCCGCGCCACCCGAGAGTACAGTACACCTCGAACCCGACTATCTCATAGCCCCGAGGGTACACGCTACTCTCGCCATCTTTCCACTCCCAGTGCGCGATTAGCCGTTCTCAAGTATCGGAATAGCTATAGACAAGGCTTACGACCGCATGTGGGCTGTACTCAAAGGTCTCAATCACAGCGGTCCAACAACGATACGGTCCTAAGTTGAGTAACCTTACAACAAGACTCCACTCTTGTTGTAAGTTACTATCATTATCATGTTGTCTCATGATTCATTACTCCCATAGCATAGCCACCATTTTGAAAAGCATCTACTATAATTAAGTAGTAAAGCTTGGCTAAGCATACTAAACATTTTCATAAACAGGTATCTAGGTTAAGGGTTGGAATCATCAAGGTAGGTAATGCATCAGATAGGGTTCACTCAACTCCTATTCACTTAATGCATCATATTAACTCAAGTGATATAAATAACTTTATGAAAATACAAGGATAGGGTTTAATGTCCGGGGCTTGCCTTCGTTGCAGGGAAGATAAGATCCAAGAATGATCCACAAAGTTAGTTCCTTCATCTAGAAGTTAAGTCTTCTCGACGAAGCTTGTCCAACAAGAATCTCCTTCCGAGGCTTGTTCGACAAGAGTGATCACCAAAGCTTGATCAACACGACTCTAACACTCTCGGATACTACACGTAGATAAATGATGTATGCTTTAGCATGATGCCATGTGATGTATGCTAAGGTGCAGGACAATTATAACATAAGATTAAATAAGCTTAAGGAAAGTCGAGTACAACTTTCCTTCACGGTAAAGTTGCAAAGCAACAAAACCACTTTAGTTATTAAACTTCATATTATTACTAAGCAAATTTTATTATCTCTATTAAGCAAGGTTAGGTAACTAACAAGCAACAAAAGGTCATTAGTATAAAGGAATCCATAACCAGGGAGCAAATCATGCTAGTTTTCCACTGGTTGTCAAACAATACCAAAAGTCACACAATCCTAAAGTGAACATCTATTTCTTTTTATTTTATTTAATAAACCCTTTTATATAGCCTTTTACTTATACACAAATCATACTTTGTCAAACAGAGATGAAATTAATTATGAAAGTGTATATCAGTGATATAAACTCACATGTCAAAATTTTATGATTTTTGGAGTAACACAGAAAACTACATAAATCATCAAATTTTCATTTATCAATTAAAAGACCTATTTAAATCAGTTTTAAAAGCTACTCAAAACTCAAGTTTCAGATTTTTCATAAATACTAGATAACTTGAGAATACTTCACACAAAATTTCATAATTTTCAGAGCTATAAAATAAATACAGCAAAAAGAACAAATCTAGTTACTGTTTAAAGAAACAGAAAAAGAAAAAACTCAAAACGCGCCCAAACCGGCCTTACGGCCCAGCCCAAGCGGCCCAACGCCACGCGAAAGCCAGCCCAGCCAGCTCCCGCCCGCGCGCTCTGGCTATTTAGCAGAAAAGCCCTTCGGCTTAAAGGAAACCAACCCGCAGTCCAACTCACTATTCAACAGAGTCTACGACTTTGCAACCAACACCCTGAGAAGACTTGTCTTTACAAAAGCCAGGTCCCCGACCATGGTCGGCGCGCACGGCGGCGAACCGAGCGACGGCGAGCCTTACGCCGGCCAACTCCGGCCAGTAGAGACCTAACGGACGCGAGCACCAGCACCGGCGAGTCACCCGCGGCCGATAGAGCTTCTAACCCTAAACGCTACCGCTCCGGTGTGGTCTGGTCACGCACGGCGGCGGACCGAACCGCGGCGGAGCTGTTCCGGCGAACTCCGGCCGGTAGCACGAGAACAGAGGGGCTAGGAAGATCCAGTAGCTCACCCTGATGCTGGCTGTGTAGCTGGTTCGAGCGGAGGATGCACGGAGAAAAGAAGTCCACAGAGCAGTGGCTTCCGGCGGCGAACTCCGACGAGGAAGGTGATGTTCCGGCGAGACCTGAACACCAAATGGAAAACCACCGAGCCGATGAGCACTCTGGAGTCAAGGTGAAACAGAAACACAAAACAGGGAGAATAGAGGAGTGCCCGGTTGGGCTGACCACGGTGAGGTCGAGCTCGGCGGCGATTTCGCCCGGCGGGAAGAAAAACGGCGAGCTCGAGCTTTCTGAGTGAGTAGAGGTTGCAAGAGTGAACTCTGGAGATGCGCAAGGATGTAGGGTACTTATACCCGCGGTCAATTGGGATGAGGATGCTTGAGTGCGGTGAATTAGATATTGGGCAGAATGGAGTCCGTCGGTGCCTTGGTGGCGCAACGACGACGACGAGCGCAAGAGAAAGTGCCACGGAGCGAGGGAGAGCGCCAGCAGCAGCTTGACCTCGCCACGGAGACGGGTACGAGCTTGTTCGAGAGAAAACGGCGTCCATTGCGCTGGCGTCGTGGATTGCCTCGGCCGGTCACCGCCATGAACAGAGGTAAGAGCTTATCCCCCCCTTCCCTTTTCTACCCTGTTCGGAAATTTTGAAATTACTATGGATTTTTGAATATAATTTGAAAATATGTCAAAACACCAAATGCTCAGAATTTAAAACTGAACATCTTTTATTTGTGCAACAAAAACAGAAAATGCTTAGATTTTGAATTAGGGTTTGCAAATCAAAAGGGGACAAAAAGGACATAAGGGTATTTTCACAATTGCTTTTGATTTCATATGAAAACTTGAAAAACTTTATACATCAAAGTTGATCCTTATCAAAAATGGAGCAACTTTGCTTTTTGAAGCATAGCCAAATTCTTTTTAGATTTTGATTGATAAGAAAAGGGGATAAAACTAGGGTTTAGAAATTGATTTTCAATTTGAAACCAAATCAAACTTGTTTTCCAAATTACTTCAGATTTTCTTGAAAATCTATCTTAATAAAAGTTGTTTCTTTTAATTCTCTCTACAACTTTGATTAAAAGACCAAAGTCTAATTCTTTTTCCTTTTTGAAATCTAGTTTTGGGGTCAAATTTAAAGTTTGAAGAATTTCAAATTTATTCAAAATTTTGTACAGAAACTTTAAAAACTTTGAATACCAAAGTTGTGCATCTCAACAAGAGCTACAACTTTGCTTTTGAAACCATTTTGAAAATTTGACATACCTTTTTGACTTATAGAAAAGGGAATAAAAAGAACATTTAAAACTAGGATTTTACTCACACTTATCATTTCATGTATCATCTAACCATATCACTTTATGAAAGCATCACACAAGATTATGCAACACTCATAGTCAAGCATGTAAAGCATCACAACTATGCTTAAAACATGAATTGCTTTTATGTCATGATGCCAGATGATTATGCATACTAAACATATTAATTAGAACTTTAATTACTGCTTAACACCAGGGGTGTTACAGAACCGGGCGCCGGGAGGGGGACGATGAGGTAGAAATAGGCCGTGTACTAGCGTTTTCGGAAAAATCGGCCGAAAACGGAGGAGGCCGGCGCGTCTGCGCGGGTTTGGCCACAGTCGCGGATAGCTAGCGGGGTGCCCAAGACGCCCCATGCATTTCCAGCGCGCGAGGCTTCTGTCCTTGGGGCGAACCGGGTGCCGGGAGGGGGATGATGGGGTAGAAATAGGCCGTGTACTAGCGTTAATAGAAAAATTGGCCGAAAACGGAGGAGGCCGGCGCGTCCGCGCGGGTTTGGCCACAGTCACGGATATCTAGCGGGGTGCCCAAGACGCCCCATGCGTTTCCAGCGTGCGAGGCTTCCGTCCTTGGGGCGAACCGGGCGCCGGGATGGGGACGATGGGGTAGAAATAGGCCGTGTACTAGCGTTAACGGAAAAATCGGCCGAAAACGGTGGAGGCCGGCGCGTCCGCGCGGGTTTGGCCACAGTCGCGGATAGCTAGCGGGGTGCCCAAGATGCCCCATGCGTTTCCAGCGCGCGAGGCTTCCGTCCTTGGGGCGAACCGGGCGCCGGGAGGGGGACGATGGGGTAGAAATAGGTCGTGTACTAGCGTTAACGGAAAAATCGGCCGAAAACGGAGGAGGCCGGCGCGTCCGCGCGGGTTTGGCCACAGTCGCGGATAGCTAGCGCGGTGCCCAAGACGCCTCATGCGTTTCCAGCGCGCGAGGCTTCCGTCCTTGGGGCGAATCGGGCGCCGGGAGGGGGACGATGGGGTAGAAATAGGCCGTGTACTAGCGTTAACAGAAAAATCGGCCAAAAACGGAGGAGGCCGGCGCATCCATGCGGGTTTGGCCACAGTCGCGGATAGCTAGCGAAGTGCCCAAGACGCCCCATGCGTTTTCAGCGCGCGAGGCTTCCGTCCTTGGGGCGAACCGGGCGCCGAGAGGGGGACGATGGGGTAGAAATAGGCCGTGTACTAGCGTTAACGGAAAAATCGGCCGAAAACAGAGGAGGTCGTCGCGTCCGCGCGGGTTTGGCCACAGTCGCGGATAGCTAGCGGGGTGCCCAAGACGCCCCATGCGTTTCCAGCGCACGAGGCTTCCGTCCTTGGGGCGAACCTGGCGCCGGGAGGGGGACGATGGGGTAGAAATAGGCCGTGTACTAGCGTTAACGGAAAAATCGGCCGAAAAAGGAGGAGGCCGGCGCGTCCGCGCGGGTTTGGCCACAGTCACGGATAGCTAGCGGGGTGCCCAAGACGCCCCATGCATTTCCAGCGCGCGAGGCTTCCGTCCTTGGGGCGAACCGGGCGCCGGGAGGGGGACGATGGGGTAGAAATAGGTCGTGTACTAGCGTTAACGGAAAAGTCGGCCGAAAACGAAGGAAGCCGGTGCGTCCGCGCGGGTTTGGCCACAGTCGCGATAGCTAGCGGGGTGCCCAAGACGCCGCATGCGTTTCCAGCGCGCGAGGCTTCCGTCCTTAGGGCGAATCGGGCGCCGGGAGGGGGACGATGGGGTAGAAATAGGCCGTGTACTAGCGTTAACGGAAAAATCGGCCGAAAACGGAGGAGGCCGGCGCATCCTGTAGTGGTTTCCTTTCTCTAAAACCCTTAAGGTCCAAATCTTCCTTTAAGGGCAAAATGGTAATTTCACCTCTGTGCCTAGCTTTGTGTAATTCTTGTGCAGTTTAGTGTCTTGAAGCTTTGTTGTGTTGTTCAAAAACCAAAAATCAAAAACAGATTTCAATTTCCTTTTGAAAAACCCTGATTTCCAAACCCTGGTTTTTACCCCTCTTTTATTAATTTAAAAACTATTCAAAATTTGAGGTTGGTCCTTTTAGCAAAGTTGTAGATCTTGTCAAAAGGAACAACTTTGGTGTTTGCAGATTTTCAAGTTTCCATAGAAAATCAGAAATAATTTCAAATTCCTTCAAACTTCAATTTTGTCCCTTTTTCGGTTTTCAAAATTATCTCAAAATCTTTTGAGTTTCAGAAAAAGTTTATATTGGCAAAGTTGTAGATCTCAAAATTTTAAGCAACTTTGGTGTTTTGAGTTTTCTTTGCGTAGTTCAAATTTTGGGAGTAATTTCAAAATTTCAAAAAGGGGAAGTTTTGTTTAAAATGTCGTCCCTGTGCACAAGCTTTAAAGCTAGGGGGCCCCGGCCGACGGCAGCGCTGCGTCAGCCGCACCGAGCCCGGCTGACCCGCGTCCGTGTCGCCCGAGGCCAACACCGAGCGCTCAACCTCTCCGGCCCCTACCTTCGCGCAGCGTCGGGCCTGGCTGACCCGCGACGTGTCGCGCGCAACCAGCGCTCGCGCGCCCGGCCCCTACCTCCGTCTCGTCCGGACCCCTACCCCCGCGCAGCACCGAGCCCGGCTGACCCGTTCCGTGTCGCCCGAGGCCAGAGCTAGCGTGCTCGACCTCCCCGGCCCCTACCTCCTCTTGCCGGACCCCCACTGTCCTTTTGCCGGACCCCCCACTGTCCTTTTGCCCGGACCCCCACCGTCCTTCGCCCGGACCCCGGCATCACCCCGCGCCTATAAAAGCCTCCGAGCTCCCCATTGCCACCACCAGCACTTCCATGTCAATCCACGCCTCCAAACCATCCCAGCAGCCACCGAGGCCGCCACTACCTTCGCCTTGAGCTTCTCCACCTCCCTGAACCACCGCTTTCACCTCTCCGTCCCTTCGCCGGTACAGCAACTTCCCTCCAACTCCGGCGAACCAACCGAGCCCCAACCCTCGAGCCAACCCTCGAGCAGCACTCTCGAGCCTCCCCTCGAACGTACCGAGGCCAACCCCGAACAAGCGCCCCTCGAGCAGCCGAGACCACCCTCAGTCTCGGACGAGTCGCAGCTGCCCTCGACTGAAAGCCTCGAGCAGCCGAGACCACCCTCAGCCTCGGGCGAATCGCAGCAGCCTCAAGCACGCCGAGGCTACCCTCGAAAAGTAGCCGAGCCTCGCCAAGGCCTCGCCACCATCGAGCTCCCGCCTCCAACCCTCGCACCGCCTCGCCGAGCCTCCAAGCCAGGTCTCGGACGAAGCAGTCCTTTTCAGTTTCGCCCGAGCCTCCAATCCAGGCCTCGGACGAAGCGACTGTCTTTCCGTATCGCCCGAGCCTCCTAGCCAGGCCTCGGCCGGACGAATGTTTCACCGCCTCGCCCGAGCCTCCTAGCCAGGCCTCGGCCGGACGAATGGTTTTCCGTCTCGCCCGAGCCTCCAAGTCTCACCCGAGCCCGTTTCGCCCGAGCCTTGCGAGGAAGGAGCACAGTGCTCTTTTTCCTTTTTGTAAGTTGTGAATAGTGTTCTGTTTTCATCTTTTTGTGTGATTTTCTGTGTTGCTCCAAAACTTTTGAAAATTTGATGGTAGACTCTTTATACCTTGTAGTATTTTAGAAAAATAAGGAACTCTACCTTTCTGCAAAGTTTAAAATATGAAAAATCCTCCTTTTAATTAATAAATGGATAGTTTTAGGTTTTTAGTAAAACTTGTATAGCTCCATAGGTTATGAAATTTGTTCTGTTATCTAGTTACACCATGGTCAACCTATGAGTTTAATTTGGTAAATTTTGGAGCAACTGTGCAACACAACCTTTTAAAATAAATTAGGAAAAATAGAAAAGTAATTAGGAATCATGTTGTTTGGTGTGACCTTTTGGATTGTTTGCTGTTCATAGACCCCCACCCATCTGGTCTATGATGATTGATGCCTTGCAATAGTTTGTAAATGAAGCTTAATAGGTTTGGTTAATCTTGCTAATAAAAAAAATAGTAAAGATAGGTAACTTTGTGTCTACCCTAGAAGTTGCTTACGCAATAGAAAGTTTTGTCCTGTGCTGTTTGTTCATGTCAGCATCCTCATAAGCATACATCATTGCATCCGTATAGTAACCAAAGCAGAAGGAATCAACGTCGAGCCAGCCGCTGACGAACCGACCCCGAGGCAACCCCGAGCTCCGACTCCTGCAGTCCGACCTCGAGCCTGCTCTCTTTAAGGCAAGCCCCGGTGCATTTAACCCTTCCTTAGATTTATAAAATGTTTTCCTTAAATGCTTTCGAGTTAAACTACTGCATTAGGTTATAGGAGTTGTGTGATGACCTATTAACTGCATTATTTACCTCCACCAAAAGATCCACCTACCTTGTTTTAAAAACTATTTTGCAAACTGCTTAGTGATGCTATAGGATAGATTTGCGAAAATGCCAATTTCAAAAGTGTGATCACTTTCAGAATATTTATGGGAATTTGGCTTTACTTCCCGACTGTTGGCTAGGTATCTGATCCGTACCTAGTCGATGGCAAGAAGAGGTTGTCCGCGCGTACGGTGCCGTCATGTTGTAGTCCAGGACTCAACAGTTGACACCGACCGGGACAGGGTTGAAAAACTGACAGGACCTGTACTCTTGGGTTAGAGTCCCAAGGTGCTTGTCGCTGGCGGAAAAATGTAGGGACCATCCGTATGGGGGCCTGCTGGCCAAGACTTGCAACTATTCACATACTACGGAAAGCTCCGGCTCCGAGAAATCCTTTATTGGACCGACAACCGCGCACTGGGAGTGGAGAGATGGCGGAAGTAGCATGTACCCACGTGGTCGTCGTACCTGGATAGGAGTGGTGTACTGTACTTCCGGGTGGCGTAGGACCGGGCCCAATCTTGGAGGAATCGTGGAAGACGAGTTGGCATATGCAAGCTTGGGTGCTACATATGCAGTGTGGATAGGGATCCTCAGCTGAGTATTATTTATCCGGATTAACGTTGCTCCTCGGTTATGGAGACTTGGTCACTGACTGTCAACGGAGAGTGGTTCTCAACTAGGTATGTTTTTGAATGGTAAAATGAATCATGAACGATGAAGAACTGAGAAATACTGGAATCTTTCCAAAATAGAAACAAGTTTTACAAAAATGCTTTTTCTGCAGAATACTTGATCTTGCTCAAGCCTTACCTAAGCCTTTCATTCCTGAGTCTTCTCCCTTTTTCTTTAGTCGGGTAAGTCTTGTTGAGTACCCCAGTACTCAGGGTTTGTTAACCCCTGTTGCAGGTTTCTAATAGGTGGCGTTGATCATGATCATGTCCGTGGGCTTGACGTGATCTGGTTGTTCCTCATCTCCAACTTAGGTACTCCGCCTAAGTGTGGTTCTGTAATACTATTCTGTTTCCACAATACCAGTTTTATTATTGTAAAAAGTAACATCTTCAAAATTTGAAAAGTCTATCTATCTTGCTTCCGCACTCCGATGGTAATTTTGTATCAACTGTTGTAATGTTGTAATTATTCCAACCTTCATGATGATGGTCCTGTGGCTCGTGGATAATTCGGGGTTCTCTCGGGGACACACGACAGATCCTTCCAGTAACGTGTTTCATTTGCACAGTCATTGGGCTCCGTATGACGATGACGTGTGCAGGTGGGCCACATTACCGGGCGGTTCTGCCACAGAATGGTATCGGAGCAGGATTGTCATCAAGGGAAGACTGGTTGCAACATTACTTTTGAAAAAAAAACTTCAAAATGATTTCTTAATCTAAAATTTTTTTTGGGAAGTAACAAATTAAAAATGATCCTTCCCTAAGTTTCTTGCTTTGCTGGAAGACTTCGTGAAGACTATACTAGTGATTCCAACAGAAGGTACCAAGAAGTTTTCAACTTATCTACTAAGGATCATTGAAGCGTCAACTCCTCGCCAGAACGAGACAGAAGAGCTTTTCAACACCTACACCAAGTCAGTGAAGCTAGTATATAAAGTATAGCCCTATACCTAACTAACAGGTGGAGACAAAGATCTTTTGTCTTTAAGAGATCGTATAGGACGAGCATACATCATATCTTGCATAAAGATAAAATGTGCTTCTTCTCTAAATTCTAAAAGCAGCTATGATCCCCGATGGCTGATCATCCCTAAGATTCTGTTACCCTTGCTACCTTGTTCCATAAGTTCTGATCCTTGAGAACTTTTGGATATCTTTCATACACTCTACCACATAAAAATTAGAATCAGGGTAAATCCTTGGTTCCTCCGGAACAAGCGTGTCATGCCTTGAATTGGCACGTGCTAGTTGTTTGATGTCGTGTAAACGACGAATGGTGGTTGAAAGTTACTGAAATTGTGTTCTTTGAAAGGACCCTGATCTATGGATAGGATAAAAGCGTGGGAACCTGAAGTCGCCTATGGATGGCCACCATAGAGCGTTACGGCCAGGTGCTCGCTAATATCCAGGTCTATAGTCATGATTCCTTCTAGTCCACTATGAAAGTGCTTTCATTTCTGAATGCCCGAAAGGGAGTTCAAAGCCACTTTCCTTGTAGTTATAACCAACCTTTGTTTCTGGTTATAATTTCCTTCTTATTGAGATGAGCGATATAGAAGTTGTGCTCTATTATGGTGCCATGATTGGTGACCACGGTGCCGCGACGGAACCCAAAGAATACTGTGTGCCGGATTGCACAAGTTTCCATTGGGTGCGCGCAGGTATCGAGGTCTACAGTTATGATCCATTATAGACCGTAACTAATATACGCTCTCTCTTGGTTTTTGATACTTTTCCTGGCTATTTGCAACCGTGTTCTGATCCCGGATGTAATCCTGAATTCAACCTAGTTGCATTGTGAACTCCTGCGAGTAAACAAGTGTGACACTTTTCCTTTTCCAATACTCAACCCCAGCCTTTAAGCACTTCTCAAATCTCGGGATAGCTAGCGGGGTGCCCAAGACGCCCCATGCATTTTCAGCGCGCGAGGCTTCCGTCCTTGGGGCGAACCGGGCGCCGGGAGGGGGACGATGGGGTAGAAATAGGCCGTGTACTAGCGTTAACGGAAAAATCGGCCGAAAACGGAGGAGACCGGCGCGTCCGCGCGGGTTTGGCCACAGTCGCGGATAGCTAGCGGGGTGCCCAAGACGCCCCATGCGTTTCCAGCGCACGAGGCTTCTGTCCTTGGGGCGATCCTGGCGCCGGGAGGGGGACGATGGGGTAGAAATAGGCCGTGTACTAGCGTTAACGGAAAAATCGGCCAAAAAAGGAGGAGGCCGGCGCGTCCGCGCGGGTTTGGCCACAGTCACGGATAGCTAGCGGGGTGCCCAAGACGCCCCATGCGTTTCCAGCGCGCGAGGCTTCCGTCCTTGGGGCGAACCGGGCGCCAGGAGGGGGACGATGGGGTAGAAATAGGTCGTGTACTAGCGTTAACGGAAAAATCGGCCGAAAACGAAGGAAGCCGGTGCGTCCGCGCGGGTTTGGCCACAGTCGCGATAGCTAGTTGGGTGCCCAAGACGCCCCATGCGTTTGCAGCGCGCGAGGCTTCCGTCCTTGGGGTGAATCTGGCGCCGGGAGGGGGACGATGGGGTAGAAATAGGCCGTGTACTAGCGTTAACAGAAAAATCGGCCAAAAACGGAGGAGGCCGGCGCGTCCGCGCGGGTTTGGCCACAGTCGCGGATAGCTAGCGGGGTGCCCAAGACGCCCCATGCGTTTCCAGCGCGCGAGGCTTCCGTCCTTGGGGCGAACCGGGCGCCGGGAGGGGGACGATGGGGTAGAAATAGGCCGTGTACTAGCGTTTTCGGAAAAATCGGCCGAAAACGGAGGAGGCCGGCGCGTCCACGCGGGTTTGGCCACAGTCGTGGATAGCTAGCGGGGTGCCCAAGACGCCCCATGCGTTTCCAGCGCGCGAGGCTTCCATCCTTGGGGCGAACCGGGCGCCGGGAGGGGGACGATGGGGTAGAAATAGGCCGTGTACTAGCGTTAACGGAAAAATCGGCCGAAAACGGAGGAGGTCGGCGCGTCTGCGCGGGTTTGGCCACATTCGCGGATAGCTAACGGGGTGCCCAAGACGCCCCATGCGTTTCCAGCGCGCGAGGCTTCCGTCCTTGGGGCGAACCGGGCGCCGGGAGGGGGACGATGGGGTAGAAATAGGCTGTTTTCTAGCGTTAACGGAAAAATCGGCCGAAAACGGAGGAGGCCATCGCGTCCGCGCGGGTTTGGCCACAGTCACGGATAGCTAGCGGGGAACCCAAGACGCCCCATGCATTTCCAGCGCGCGAGGCTTCCGTCCTTGGGGCGAACCGGGCGCATGGAGGGGGACGATGGGGTACAAATAGGCTGTGTACTAGCGTTAACGGAAAAATCGGCCAAAAACGGAGGAGGCCAGCGCGTCCGCGCAGGTTTGGCCACAGTCGCGGATAGCTAGGGGGGCGCCCAAGACGCCCCATGCGTCTCCAGCGCGCGAGGCTTCCGTCCTTAGGGCGAACCGGGCGCCGGGAGGGGGACTATGGGGTAGAAATAGGCCGTGTACTAGCGTTAACGGAAAAATCGGCCGAAAACGGAGGAGGCCGGCGCGTCCGCGCGGGTTTGGCCACAGTCGCGGATAGCTAGCGGGGTGCCCAAGACGCCTAATGCATTTCCAGCACGCGAGGCTTCCGTCCTTTGGGCGAACCGGGCGCCGGGAGGGGGATGATGGGGTAGAAATAGGCCGTGTACTAGCGTTAACGGAAAAATCGGCCGAAAACGGAGGAGGACGGCGCGTCCGCGCGGGTTTGGCCACAGTCGCGGATAGCTAGCGGGCTGCCCAAGACGCCCCATGCATTTCCAGCGCGCGAGGCTTCCGTCCTTGGGGCGAACCGGGCGTCGGGAGGGGGACGATGGGGTAGAAATAGGCCGTGTACTAGCGTTAACGAAAAAATCGGCCGAAAATGGAGGAGGCCGGCGCGTCCGCGCGGGTTTGGCCATAGTCGCGGATAGCTAGCGGGGTGCCCAAGACGCCCCATGCGTTTCGAGCGCGCGAGGCTGTAACACCTCTGGTGTTAAGCTAGCATGACATCATTTCTCATCATGCATAATCATCTCATGATCATGAAGCATTCATATGTTATTCTTTTTCTCACATAAAATGTCATTTCATGTGTTTGCTTGCTTATAAGTTTGCTTTGATGAAGTGTTTCTTGTCTTGCTTGGGAATGGTTAAGTCTTTCTAACCATCTAACCTTGTTGAGAAGTCAAAATGAAGGCATGGTTATGCTGGACATTTTGCCTAATCAAGTAGTTAAACCCTAGTCAACGCCGTGGTCAAAGAGACCCCACTGTCACACACCGAAAAAACAGAGGAGGAGTTGACCTCGCCGGAGCTCGCCGACGGCGCTCCTCGGCGAAACCATCACCACCTCCCGACTCTACTCAACCTTCCGCGTCGAACGGTACCACTCTCGACCCTAGCGACACGACGGATCGAGCACGACGCCGGCAATGGCGGCCACGGCGGCGCGGGCTCACCACGCCGGGCATCTCCGGCCATGCCGAGGCTAACCAACCCACGATTCCTACTCCTCGAACTCCCACGGATCTAGCGCAAGGCTCAAACGCCACTGACTTCACTCCGAAAGCTCGGGACCACGCCATGCCATTCTCCGGCAACAATGGCGGACGGCGGCGATGGCGGACCGAGGCAACCAAACCCTAATCGGCTAAACCGACTTCACTACCTTCTTCCTGGACGCGCACTGACTCTTGAACGCGAGTTAGAAAGGATGGATTTGCACGGGAAAGGAATCGGCCACGGCGGACCGAGCTCGGCGGCGCCGGCGACCTTGGCGAAACTCGTCCCGCGGCTTACCAAGGGCTTCACACGAGGCGCTGGCTAAGGCAAACGATGAGGAGGTTGAGGCGAGGCTAGCGGTGCGGTTTGCTCGGCGGTTGCGCGGCTAACGCGGCGGCACCTCGACTTCCCCCTTCTCTTCGCTCGGGCGCCGCGAGAGCGAACGGAGACGAAGGCGAGGGAGAGAGCGCGTCTGGGAGGAGGAGGCGTGCGCGGCGCTTAACACGCCACGCCGCGCGCGCTGGCTGGCCTCGGTCGGGATCGAACGCCACGCGGCGTTCTTCCCTGCGCCGTTCGGCCACGACGCTGGCTGGGTTTGAACTGAATCGGGCGATTCAGTTAACCTGGGCCGACTGATGGCCTATTTCAAACGTGATTAACCACTAACCACTCCATCAAACCTAAACCAACTGCACCATCGGTTAGAGCTACACACCGACTACAACTTCGATACAAGATCGATCACTGGTTCGGCTTGGGTTGGGCTCAGACGATGCCAACATGGCCTGCCCAACTGGTTTTCAGATTTAGGACTTAGGAAAAATTCCAAGTCTAAAACCCTTCCAATCTGTCTTGTGGACCCTAAAACACCATGCAACCCATTTTCATGAGTTGGTCCTTAAACAACTTTTGTTCTATACTAAATTCTACACACTTTTGCTTAAGGGCCCACAACCATGCAAGCTTCTAACAAGGAGGTCTTTGTTATTCAAACAAAAGGACTTTAGAGGCTCTATAGGG
>VDCT01000367.1:0-19033 GCA_009763385.1 Coix lacryma-jobi var. lacryma-jobi
GGGGGAACCGGGCGCCGGGAGGGGGACGATGGGGTAGAAATAGGCCGTGTACTAGCGTTAACGAAAAAATCGACCGAAAACGGAGGAGGCCGGCGCGTCCGCGTGGGTTTGGCCACAGTCGCGGATAGCTAGCGGGGTGCCCAAGACGCCCCATGCGTTTCCAGCACGCGAGGCTTCCGTCCTTGGGGCGAACCGGCCGCCGGGAGGGGGACGATGGGGTAGAAATAGGCCGTGTACTAGCGTTAACGGAAAAATTGGCCGAAAAAGGAGGAGGCCGGCGCGTCCGCGCGGGTTTGGCCACAGTCGCGGATAGCTAGCGGGGTGCCCAAGACGCCCATTCGTTTCCAGCGCGCGAGGCTTCCGTCCTTGGGGTGAACCGGGCGCCGGGAGGGGGACGATGGGGTAGAAATAGGCCGTGTACTAGCGTTTACGGAAAATCGGCCGAAAACGGAGGAGGCCGGCGCGTCCGTGCGGGTTTGGCCACAGTCGCGGATAGCTAGCGGGGTGCCCAAGACGCCCCATGCGTTTCCAGTGCGCGAGGCTTCCGTCCTTGGGGCGAACCGGGCGCCGGGAGGGGGACGATGGGGTAGAAATAGGCCGTGTACTAGCGTTAACGAAAAAATCGGCCGAAAACGGAGGAGGCCGGCGCGTCCGCGCGGGTTTGGCCACAGTCGCGGATAGCTAGCGGGGTGCCCAAGACGCCCCATGCGTTTCCAGCGCGCGAGGCTTCAGTCCTTGGGGCGAACCGGGCGCCGGGAGGGGGACGATGGGGTAGAAATAGGCCGTGTACTTGCGTTAACGGAAAAATTGGCCGAAAACGGAGGAGGCCGGCGCGTCCGCGCGGGTTTGGCCACAGTCGCGGATAGCTAGCGGGGTGCCCAAGATGCCCCATTCGTTTCCAGCGCGCGAGGCTTCCGACCTTGGGGCGAACCGGGCGCCGGGAGGGGGACGATGGGGTAGAAATAGGTCGTGTACTAGCGTTAACGGAAACATCGGCCAAAAACGGAGGAGGCCGGCGCGTCCGCGCGGGTTTAGCCACAGTCGCGGATAGCTAGCGGGGTGCCCAAGACGCCCCATGCGTTTCCAGCGCGCGAGGCTTCCGTCCTTGGGGCGAACCGGGCGCCGGGAGGGGGACGATGGGGTAGAAATAGGCCGTGTACTAGCGTTAACGGAAAAATCGGCCGAAAATGGAGGAGGCCGGCGCGTCCGCGCGGGTTTGACCACAGTCGCGGATAGCTAGCGGGGTGCCCAAGACGCCCCATGCATTAGCGCGCGAGGGTTCTGTCCTTGGGGCGAGCCGGGCACCGGGAGGGGGACGATGGGGTAGAAATAGGCCGTGTACTAGCGTTAACGGATAAATCGGCCGAAAACGAAGGAGGCCGGCGCGTCCGCGCGGGTTTGGCCATAGTCGCGGATAGCTAGCGGGGTGCCCAAGACGCCCCATGCATTTCCAGCGCGCGAGGCTTCCGTCCTTGGGGCGAACCGGGCGCCGTGAGGGGGACGATGGGGTAGAAATATGTCGGGTACTAGTGTTAACGGAAAAATCGACCGAAAACGGAGGAGGCCGGCGCGTCCGCGCGGGTTTGGCCACAGTCGTGGATAGCTAGCGGGGTGCCCAAGACGCCTCATGCATTTCCAGCGCGCGAGGCTTCCGTCCTTGGGGCGAACCGGGCGCCGGGAGGGGGACGATGGGGTAGAAATAGGCCATGTACTAGCGTTAACGGAAAAATTGGCCCAAAACGGAAAAGGCAGGCGCGTCCGCGCGGGTTTGGCCACAGTCGCGGATAGCTAGCGCGGTGCCCAAGACGCCCCATGCATTTCCAACGAGCGAGGCTTCCGTCCTTGGGGCGAACCGGGCGCCGGGAGGGGGACGATGGGGTAGAAATAGGCCGTGTACTAGCGTTAACGGAAAAATCGGCCGAAAATGGAGGAGGCCGGCGCGTCCGCGCGGGTTTGGCCACAGTCGCGGATAGCTAGCGGGGTGCCCAAGACGCCCCATGCGTTTCCAGTGCGCGAGGCTTCCGTCCTTGGGGCGAACCGGGCGCCGGGAGGGGACGATGGGGTACAAATAGACCGTGTACTAGCGTTAACGGAAAAATCGGCCGAAAACGGAGGAGGCCGGCGCGTCCGCACGGGTTTGGCCACAGTCGCGGATAGCTAGCGGTGTGCCCAAGACGCCCCATGCGTTAGCGCGCGAGGCTTCCGTCCTTGGGGCGAGCCGGGAGCCGGGAGGGGGACGATGGGGTAGAAATAGGCCGTGTACTAGTGTTAACGGATAAATCGGCCGAAAACGAAGGAGGCCGGCGCGTCCGCACGGGTTTGGCCATAGTCGCGGATAGCTAGCGGGGTGCCCAAGACGCCCCATGCATTTCCAGCGCGCGAGGCTTCCGTCTTTGGGGCGAACCGGGCGCCGGGAGGGAGACGATGGGGTAGAAATATGTCGTGTACTAGCGTTAACGGAAAAATCGGCCGAAAACGGAGGAGGCCGGCGCGTCCACGCGGGGTTGGCCACAGTCGCGGATAGATAGCGGGGTGCCCAAGACGCCCCGTGCGTTTCCAGCGCGTGAGGCTTCCGTCCTTGGGGCGAGCCGGGCGCCGGGAGGGGGACGATGGTGTGGCAGAACCTCCCATTAATGTGGCCCATCTGCACACGTTACCGTCTCCCCGAGCCCTAATGACTGTGCACATGTACCACATCACTGGAAAGATCTGTCGGGTGTCCCCGAGAGAACCCCGAATTATCCACGAACCACAGGATCATCATCATGAAGGTTGGAATAATTACAACATTACAACAGTTGATACAAAATACCATCGGAGTGCGGAAGCAAGATAAATAAACTATACAAAACATGAATAAGTTACTTTTTACATAAACATAACTTTTATTGCGGAAGTAGAGAAGTATTATGGAGCCATACTTAGGTGGAGCACCTAAGTTGGAGAAGAAGAACAACCAGATCACGTCAAGCCCACTGACATGATCATGATCAACACCACCTATTAGAAACCTGCAATAGGGAATTAACAAACCCTGAGTACTGTCGGTACTCAGCAAGACTTATCCGTCAACAGAAAGGACTTCAGGGTCATGCTAGCTTTAAGGGATGTAGTGGGGCTAGCAATAGAGAAGGAATTTGCAGAATAAGCATTTTTAACAAAACATTCTTCTTTTCCTTAGTAATTCCAAATATACCATCAATAGTACTCTTTTAGGATGAAACATCATTTCCCAAATGCTTTGGTTTTGAAAACTCTACGTTGAGAGCCAGAGATCGAGTCTCTTTTTATCGTAGAGCAACGACGATTCGAACCGCTTTATCTACCCAGCTGGGGATTCCCAATCACACAATATGGCAGGACTCTAACCTGCAACATATTGCACAACCACAAGTGATTTGTATGGCAGGACTCTAACCTGCAACATACCAAAGCACCACGGCGTTGTATGGCAGGTCTCTAACCTGCAACATACCAAAGCACCACGGCGTTGTATGGCAGGACTCTAACCTGCAACATACTAACCCGTATCCCGTGATTGGTACTATCATGCTCTCGATCAAGGACCAACAACGGACGGTTCCTAATTGACACAGACGGGATTAGCACGACTAGGGTGACCCTGCCTGCCATCTTTCCATGAACGGTTTCCCGTCTGGTCTGAAATTCATTTTTCATCCATTTAACAGTTTGTACCTGAGAGAGGTATCCTAACAATGATGACTCATCATCCCTTAGTTTGCTCAAGGCCTAAGCGGAGGATAATCTCATCACCGTGCATCTTGGCTAAGCATTTATAAACAAATAGGTAACAAGGATAGGGTAAAGGTAACCAACTGGTAATGCAACTACTGGTGTCATCCAACTCCTATTACTTAAATGCAGTTGATAAATCATTGTATAAACTTTGCAATAGAAACAGAAAGGTTAAATGCACCGGGGCTTGCCTTCGTTGCAGGGCAGATAAGATCCAAGAAGAATCCACACAAGTTAGTTCCTTTGCTGATTTGAAGTTAAGTCTTCTCGACGAAGCTTGTCCAACAAGAATCTCCTTCCGAGGCTTGTTCGACAAGGGTGATCACCAAAGCTTGATCAACACAACTCCAACACTCTCGGATACTACACGTAGATAAATGATGAATGCTTTAGCATGATGCCATGGAATGCATGCTAAGGTGCAGGACAATTCCAAAGCATAACAAAAATAAACACAAGATAAGAAAATTGAGTACAACTTTCCTTCGCGGTACAGTTGCAAACCAACAAACCCAATTTGCAACTTACCGATTAAGGTTTCTAGATATACATACAACCTCCACCAAGCACTTTTATGAAGATAACTAAAGATGGCTAGGGTTTATTAAAACAGCATTCAATGCTATAGGAACACAGGATGAGAGGTGTCCCATGGTCTTCAAACAATAATCCAAAGTCACCCAAGTTGTAAACATCACTGCCCAAACTTGGGACAGATCACAAACTCTATACTAAACAAACCACAACCAGAGCTACCAAAATTCAAAAGGGTACTCCTGGACAATTTGAAAAGCTTATCAAACATCGATCAAGCCATGGAATAATCAAAAGGAAATATACCCCATGGGCTTCTTTCATGAATCAAGTCCATGTTTTCATATGTAAGCAAGATTAAAGCTCTACTTGACCCATATCATCGCATGTATGCAATAACAAGTTTATTATTTAACTTACAACTTAATCCTACATGACTAACCAACATTATAAAACACAAACCATCATTCATCAACAAAGGTTCATTAGGGTAACCAAGGTTAATCCTAATTACCTGCTAAACACCTTAATTAACTAACAAAGTTTTATTAACCACCCTTTATTAAATTAATTATTGAAAATAAGGATTAATTAAAGTTTGTCAAATTGATCTCAAACTTTTAAGGATGATTAGTTATAGCAAGTAAAGGTTTCAAAACAAATTTCATAATTTTTTGAATCATTATATTAACCTATACAAATTAAGCAAATTATATGCATTATTTAATTAATAAACAAAGCATAAAAGGAGAAAGCAATTTATTTCCTCTAAATGACTTCAAAATTTTTGTGAAGGTTTCTTACATGATACAAACAGTAACAAAATTGATCCCAAGATTTTTGGACATATAAATAAGTCTATAGAAATTATCAAAGACCCATTTATTAATTAAAAGCCATATTTAAATTATATACAAAAATCATCCAAACATCAGGTTTCATATTTTTCATGGATAGAGCACATCACAAGGAACACAACAAAATTTATCTCAAAATTTTTGGAGCACACATGAATTAGTTATGCATTAATCAAACAATCAGCACAAAATTAACATTTCTGAAAAGATTAAAACGAGTAACCCTTTTCTTACTCACCTTCTCTTACCCTCTCTCTCTGGCTCGCGGGCCCGGTCAACAACCCCGACCAGAGCCAAGGCTCGGCCTTGAACGGCAAACCCGACGGTGGGTCGGCCGCCTAGCTCACCGGCGGCGACTTCTCCGGCGACGGAAAGGGCACCAACATGCTCGGGGTGATCCCGTGGATCGATCTAGGTGGTCGGGTGAAGGAGTCTGGGCTCCGACCGGACGCGGCGTCGGCCATGGCGGCTCGGCGCGGCAGAGCACGACGGCGCTGCGGTGGTCCGGCGTCGACTGATCGGTAGAGACCGAGCTAACGAGCCGAGCACGACCACAACCCTATGAGGAAGCCTGAACACTAGCTGGGTGGGGAGTTAGGGTACTAGGGGAGCTCGGCCACCGGTCATGGCGGACGGTGACGATCGACGCGGCGGCGCACGGCGGTTCCGGAGAGGAGGAGGCAGTAGCGACTGAGATGGGCACGGGAAAAGCTCAAGAGTGCTCGCCTTGCCGCTATGCTCGCACTGGGAAGGATGGGGACAGGAGGGACAAGGATGACCATGGCGGCGGGTCTTGTGGCGGCACGAACCGAGGTTTCCCTCGTCGTTCCCGGAGCTCCGGTGAGATAGCGACCGAACTAGAAGACCGGTGAGCTTCAGGGAGGTGCGGCGAGACTCGGACGATGATTGGATTGACCCGGGGTTCTCCAGGATGAGCGGACCGCGGGATGGTGCTCCCGGCGGCGCTTCGGCCGGAGCAGGGAAAGAAAGGAATGGTGCGGGGGACTCTGGCGGTCCGAGCTTGCGCAACGGGGGCACGGGAGGTGCGTGAAGAGGAGGCGAGCTCGACTGCAAGAGCAACCAGGCCAGAGGGCGAGCGTTGGCAGTGAATTTGGCCGGCGGCCGTGCTCTGCTCTGCTTTGCAGTGGCGCCGAGCAGAAACGAAAGGAAGGGAGGGGGAGAGCGTCGGCACGCGCTAAGAAGGAGGAAGACGACTTCAAGAGTAGCGTGCCACCTCCTGCTTTGCAATTGCCACGGAAGAGGACGCGCGGCGCGCGCACACGGCCGGCCAAACGGCCACGGCGCGACGGCGGTGGCGTCCAGAGCATTCTGCTCTGATGTCTCCCTCCGGTTACTGTAGCGATCCCTATCTCCCCCTTTCTGATTTCTCCTGATTTTTGTACTGCATGACAAAAACTTCAAAAACAAAAGTTGCTCCAAATTTTGTACTTTACAAACTTGCTTTAAGAACCAAAGTCAAATTCTGCTTGGATTTTGAAATAGAGTTCAAACTCAAATTTGGACCAAACTGTATTTCAAAATTACTTTTGAATTTTCTGAACAACTTCAAATTTTACCAAAATAAAAGTTGTTCCTGAAGAAATTATCTACAACTTTGGTTTCGGTCCCATATCCAAATTATGCTTAATTTTTGAACTACACAAAAGGGAATAAAACTAGGTTTGGAAATTGATTTCAATTTGAAACCCTAATCAAACTTGTTTTTCCAAATCACTTCAGATTTTCTTTAAGAACATGAAAATCTACCTTAATAAAAGTTGTTTATTTTAATCCTCTCTGCAACTTTGATTAAAGGACCAAAGTCTAATTTTTTTTTTTTTTTACTTTTTGAAATCTTGTTTTGGGGTAAAATTCAGGGTTTAAAAGATTCTAAATTTATTCAAAATTTTGTACAGAAACTTTAAAAACTTTGAATACCAAAGTTGTCACTCTCAACAAGAGCTACAACTTTGCTTTTGAAATCACTTTGAAATTTACCATACTTTTTAACTTATAGAAAAGAGAATAAAAGGAACATAGAAAATTTAGGTTTTCTACTCACACTCATCATTTCATGCAACACCTATCCACATCACTTTATGTAAGCATTACACAAGATCATGCAATACTTATATTAAAGCATGTGAAACCCCACATCAATGCTTAAAACATGAAATGCTTTTATGCCATGATACCAGATGATTATGCATACTAAACATATTAATTAAAATTTTAATTAGGACTTAACACCGGGGTGTTACAGATGGGGTAGAAATAGGCCGTGTACTAGCGTTAACGGAAAAATCGGCCGAAAATGGAGGAGGCCGGCGCGTCCGCGCGGGTTTGGCCACAGTTGCGGATAGCTAGCGGGGTGCCCAAGACGCCCCATGCATTTCCCGCGCGCGAGGCTTCCGTCCTTGGGGCGAACCGGGCGCCGGGAGGGGGACGATGGGGTAGAAATAGCCCGTGTACTAGCGTTAACGGAAAAATCGGCCGAAAACGGAGGAGGCCGGCGCGTCTGTGCGGGTTTGGCCACAGTCGCGGATAGCTAGCGGGGTGCCCAAGACGCCCCATGCGTTTCCAGCGCGCGAGGCTTCCGTCCTTGGGGCGAACCGGGCGCCGGGAGGGGGACGATGGGGTAGATATAGGCCGTGTACTAGCCTTAACGGAAAAATCGGCCGAAAACGGAGGAGGCCGGCGCATCCGCGTGGGTTTGGCCACTGTCGCGGATAGCTAGCGGGGTGCCCAAGACGCCCCATGCGTTTCCAGCGCGCGAGGCTTCCGTCCTTGGGGCGAACCGGGCGCCGGGAGGGGGACGATGGGGTAGAAAATAGTCCGTCTACTAGCGTTAACGGAAAGATCGGCCGAAAACGGAGTTGGCCTGTGCGTCCGCGCGGGTTTGGCCACAGTCGCGGATAGCTAGCGGGGTGCCCAAGACGCCCCATGCATGTCCAGTGCCCGAGGCTTCCGTCCTTGGGCGAACCGGGCGCCGGGAGGGGGACGATGGGGTAGAAATAGGCCGTGTACTAGCGTTAACGGAAAAATCGACCGAAAACGGAGGAGGCCGGCGCGTCCGCGCGGGTTTGGCCACAGTCGCGGATAGCTAGCGGGGTGCCCAAGACGCCCCATGCGTTTCCAGCGCGCGAGGCTTCCGTCCTTGGGGCGAACCGGGCGCCGGGAGGGGGACGATGGGGTAGAAATAGGCCGTGTACTAGCGTTAACGGAAAAATTGGCCGAAAAAGGAGGAGGCCGGCGCGTCCGCGCGGGTTTGGCCACAGTCGCGGATAGCTAGCGGGGTGCCCAAGACGCCCATTCGTTTCCAGCGCGCGAGGCTTCCGTCCTTGGGGGGGAACCGGGCGCCGGGAGGGGGACGATGGGTAGAAATAGGCCGTGTACTAGCGTTAACGGAAAAATCGGCCGAAAACGGAGGAGGCCGGCGCGTCCGTGCGGGTTTGGCCACAGTCGCGGATAGCTAGCGGGGTGCCCAAGACGCCCCATGCGTTTCCAGTGCGCGAGGCTTCCGTCCTTGGGGCGAACCGGGCGCCGGGAGGGGGACGATGGGGTAGAAATAGGCCGTGTACTAGCGTTAACGAAAAAATCGCCGAAAACGGAGGAGGCCGGCGCGTCCGCGCGGGTTTGGCCACAGTCGCGGATAGCTAGCGGGGTGCCCAAGACGCCCCATGCTTTTCCAGCGCGCGAGGCTTCCGTCCTTGGGGCGAATCGGGCGCCGTGAGGGGGACGATGGGGTAGAAATATGTCGGGTACTAGTGTTAACGGAAAAATCGGCCGAAAACGGAGGAGGCCGACGCGTCCGCGCGGGTTTGGCCACAGTCGTGGATAGCTAGCGGGGGTGCCCAAGACGCCTCATTGCGTTTCCAGCGCGCGAGGCTTCCGTCCTTGGGGCGAACCGGGCGCCGGTAGGGGGACGATGGGGTAGAAATAGGCCATGTACTAGCGTTAACGGAAAAATTGGCCGAAAACGGAAAAGGCAGGCGCGTCCGCGCGGGTTTGGCCACAGTCGCGGATAGCTAGCGCGGTGCCCAAGACGCCCCATGCATTTCCAACGAGCGAGGCTTCTGTCCTTGGGGCGAACCGGGCGTTGGGAGGGGGACGATGGTGTAGAAATTGGCCGTGTACTAGCGTTAACGGAAAAATTGGCCGAAAATGGAGGAGGCCGGCGCGTCCGCGCGGGTTTGGCCACAGTCGCGGATAGCTAGCGGGGTGCCCAAGACGCCCCATGCGTTTCCAGTGCGCGAGGCTTCCGTCCTTGGGGCGAACCGGCGCCGGGAGGGGGACGATGGGGTACAAATAGACCGTGTACTAGCGTTAACGGAAAAATCGGCCGAAAACGGAGGAGTGCCGGCGCGTCCGCACGGGTTTGGCCACAGTCGCGGATAGCTAGCGGTGTGCCCAAGACGCCCCATGCGTTAGCGCGCGAGGCTTCCGTCCTTGGGGCGAGCCGGGAGCCGGGAGGGGGACGATGGGGTAGAAATAGGCCGTTGTACTAGTGTTAACGGATAAATCGGCCGAAAACGAAGGAGGCCGGCGCGTCCGCACGGGTTTGGCCATAGTCGCGGATAGCTAGCGGGGGTGCCCAAGACGCCCATGCATTTCCAGCGCGCGAGGCTTCCGTCTTTGGGGCGAACCTGGGCGCCGGGAGGGAGACGATGGGGTAGAAATATGTCGTGTACTAGCGTTAACGGAAAAATCGGCCGAAAAACGGAGGAGGCCGGCGCGTCCCACGCGGGTTGGCCACAGTCGCGGATAGCTAGCGGGGTGCCCAAGACGCCCCGTGCGTTTCCAGCGCGTAGAGGCTTCCGTCCTTGGGGCGAACCGGGCGCCGGGAGGGGGGACGATGGGGTAGAAATAGGCCGTGTACTAGCGTTAACGGAAAAATCGGCCGAAAATGGAGGAGGCCGGCGCGTCCGCGCGGGTTTGGCCACAGTTGCGGATAGCTAGCGGGGTGCCCAAGACGCCCATGCATTTCCCGCGCGCGAGGCTTCCGTCCTTGGGGCGAACCGGGCGCCGGGAGTGGGACGATGGGGGTAGAAATAGCCCGTGTTACTAGCGTTAACGGAAAAATCGTCCGAAAACGGAGGAGGCCGGCGCGTCTGTGCGGGTTTCGCCACAGTCGCGGATAGCTAGCGCGGGTGCCCAAGACTCCCCATGCGTTTCCAGCGCGCGAGGCTTCCGTCCTTGGGGCGAACCGGGCGCCGGGAGGCGGACGATGGGGTAGATATAGGCCCGTGTACTAGCCTTAACGGAAAAATCGGCCGAAAACGGAGGAGGCCGGCGCATCCGCGTGGGTTTGGGCCACTGTCGCGGATAGCTAGCGATGTGCCCAAGACCCCCATGCGTTTCCAGCGCGCGAGGCTTCCGTCCTTGGGGCGAAACCCGGGCCGCCGGGAGGGGGACGATGGGGTAGAAATAGGGCCGTCTACTAGCGTTAACGGAAAGATCGGCCGAAAACGGAGTTGGCCTGTGCGTCCCGGCGGGTTTGGCCACAGTCGCGGATAGCTAGCGGGGTGCCCAAGACGCCCCATGCATGTCATGCCCGAGGCTTCCGTCCTTGGGGCGAACGGGGCGCCGGGAGGGGGACGATGGGGTAGAAATAGGCCGTGTACTAGCGTTACGGAAAAATCGACCGAAAACCGGAGGAGGCCGGCGCGTCCGCGCGGGTTTGGCCACAGTCGCGGATAAGAGAAGCTAGCCGGGGTGCATCCAAGACCGCCCCATGCGTTTCCAGTCCAGTCCGCGAGGCTTCGGGGTTGGTCCCTTGGGGCGAACCGGCTGGAGCGCCCGGGAGTGGGGACGATGTGGGTAGAAATATGCCGTGTACTAGCGTTAAACCGGAAAAAATTGGCCGAAAACAGGAGGAGAGCCCGGCGCTCCGGCGGTTTGGCCCACAGTCGCTGATAGCTAGCGTGGTGACCCCCAAGACGCCCATCGTTTCCAGCGCTGCGAAGGCTTCCGTCCTTGGGTTGAACCTGCGCCGGGAGGGGGACATGGGTATAGAATAGGTCTTGTACTAGCTTTACCGGAAAAATCGGCCCGCAAACGAGTAGGCCTTCGCGTCCGGGCGGGTTTGGCCCACAGTCTTTATAGCTAGCGGGTTGCCCCAGACGCCCCCTGCGTTCCAGTGCGCGAAGGCTTCCGTCCTTGGGGGCGAACCGGGCGCCGGGAGGGGGAACATGGTGTGAAATACGCCGTGACTAGCGTTAACGAAAAATCGTCCGAAAACGGTAGTGAGGCCGCGCGTCCGGCGGGTTTGGGCCACAGTCGCGTATAGCTAGCGGGGTGCCCAGACGCCCCATGCGTTTCCTCGCGCGAGGCTTCACTCCTTGGGGCGAACCTGGCGCCGGGAGGGGGACGATGGGGTGAAATAGGCCGTGTACTAGCTTTAACGGAAAATCGTCCGAAACATAGGAGGCCGCCGTCCGCCGTGTTTGGCCACTAGTGCCTCGGATAGCGCGCTACGGGTGCCCAAGACCCCGCATGCGTTTCCGCGCGTGAGGCTTCGTCCTTGCGGCGAACCGGGCCGCCGAGAGGGGACGTCGCTATGCACCATCTGTGCGCATGCGCTCAATGCAGAGCATTCAGAGTAGTCGACTTATGACTCTAACCCCTTTAGTATAGTCAATGTACGTGTGAAGTTCGACTACCTCCGCGTATCGTTGCGCTCTCCGCGCGGTTTGGCCCAGATGCGGGAGCTTGAGCGGGGTGCCCAGACGCCCATGCCCGTTTTCTAGCTGCGCGAGGCGGTTCCGTCCTTTGGGCGAACCGGGCGCCGGGAGGGGAACGATGGGGTACAAATAGGCCGTTTACTCGTTAACGGAAAAATCGCCGAAAACGGAGGAGGCCGGCGCGTCCGCTTGGGTTTTTGGCCCAGTCCGGATGCGACGGTGTGCTCTGCTGCCTCCATGTGCTCCCACTATTCTGACTCTCATGGGGGTCTTCGATCTGCCGCTGTCTGTCTGAGTCCTCTGACCCTACTTCCCGCTGCGGGGCGTGTCGCAAGGGAACGGAGGGTGATCAGTCTTGTGGCCTCGAGTCGCGTCCTCTCGCTGCTCTCTGGGTACTAGCGTTAACGTCTCGCATCAAACCAGCTCGCCTCTGAAAACTCCCCTACGGAGGCCGTCGCGTCCGCTTGGGTTTTGGCCACAGTCGCGGAATCGCGAGCGTGTGCCAAGACGTCCCCATGCGTTAGCGCGCGAGGCTTCCGTCCTTGGGGTGAGGCCGGGGCGCCGGGAAGGGGACTGGGGTATAAAAAAAAAAAAACCGACCCCCCCACCCCCCCCTTCCATCCCTTCCTTTTCCTCGCGTTTAACGATAAATCGGCCGAAAATGAAGGCGCCGGCGCGTCCGCACGGGTTTGGCCAAGTCGCGGATAGCTAGCGGGGTGCCCAAGAAACGCCCCATTCATTTCCGCGCGCTAAGGCTTCCGGCCTTGGGCGAACCGGGCCGCCGGGAGGGGGACGATGGGGTAGAAATATGTGTCGTGTACTAAGGCGTCTGTCCTTCGTCTCCACTTTCGTACTTCTTTCGCTTCGTTTGGTCCTTTCACCGCGCCGCCTCTCTCTATATCACTATTAGCTTAACGGAAAAACGGGCCGAAAACGGGTAGTCCCGGCGCGTCCACGTGGGGTGGCTCACAGTCGCGCTAGGGCTAGCGGGGAGCCCACGCCCCTGCGTTCCAGCTCGCGAGCCTTCCGTCCTTGGGGCGAACCTGCCCCGGGAGGGGGACGATGGGGTAGAAATCGGCCGGTACTAGCGTTAACGGCAAACTCGGCCGAAAACGGAGGAGGCCGGCGCGTCCGTGCGGGTTTTGGCCACAGTCGCGGATAGCTAGCGGGTTGCACCAAGACGCCCACGCGTTTCCACGCGCGAGGCTTCCGTTTCCTTGGTGCGACCGGGCACGTGAGGGACGATGGGGTAGAATGGCCGTGTACCTATCGTTAACGGAAAATCCGCCGAAAACGGAGAGGCCACGCGTCCGCGCGGGTTTTGGCCCACAGTCGCTGGATACGAGCGGGTGCCCAAGACGCCCCATTCACTTTCCCGCGCGCGAGGCGTCCGTCCTTGGGGCGACCGGGCGCCGTGAGGGGGACGATGGGGTAGAATATGTCGTGTACTAGCGTTGACGGAACAATCGGCGGTCATCCTCTCATCCGAAAAACGAGGAGGCCGGCGCGTCCCGCGGGGTTGGCCACATTCGCGGATAGCTAGCGTGGTGCCCAAGACTTCCCCATGCGTTTCCAGCGCGCGAGCTTTCCGTCCTGGGGCGAACCGGCGCCGGTAGGGGACGCTGGGGTAAAATAGGCCGTTACTAGCGTTACGGAAAATCGGCCGAAAATGGAGGAGCCGCGCGTCTCGTGCGGGTTTGGACACAGTCGCGGATAGCTATCGGGTGCCCAAGACGCCCACGCGTTTTTCAGCGCGCGATGCTTACGTCCTTGGGGCGACCGTCACAGTGGGGGGACGACGGGGTGAATAAGGCCGATGTACTAGCGTTAACGGAAAAAATCGGCCGAAAACGGAGAGCCGGCGCGTCGCGCGTGTTTGGCCACATTCGTGATAGCTAGCGGTTGCCCAAGACTCCATTCATTTCCAGCTCACGAGGCTTCCGTCGTTTGGGGCGAACCTGCGCCGGGAGGGGGACGATGGGTAGAAATGTCCGTTGTAACTAGCGTTAACGGAAAAAATCGGCCGAAAACCTGATGAGGCCTGTGCGTCCGCGCGGTTGGCCACCGTCGCGTATACTACGGGTGCCCAGACGCCCCTGCGTTTCCAGCGCGCGAGGCTTCCGTCCCTGGGGGCGAACTGGGCGCTGGGAGGGGTACAGATGGGGTAGAAATAGGCGCCGTGTACTAGCGTTAACGAAAAATCCGCCAAAAACGAGGAGGGGCCGGCGCATCCGCGCGTGTTTGGCCCACATTTCACGGATAGCTTCGCGGGGTCCCCAAGACGCCCCTTCTTTTCTCAGCGCACTAGGCTGCCGTCCTTGACGAACAGGCGCGTGATGGGACGATGGAGTAAAATAAGCCATGTAACTGCGTTAACGGAAAATCGGTCGCGAAACGGATGAGGTCGGCGCGTCCCCGCGCGGGTTTGGGCCACAGTTGCGCAAGCTAGCTGGGTGCCCAAGACCCCCATGCGTTCCAGGCGCGCCGAGTCTTCCGTTCCTTGGGCGGACCGGGCTCCGGGAGTGGACGATGGGGTATAAATATTCCTTGTACTAGCGTTAACGGAAAATCGGCGAAAAACGGAGGAGGGCCCTTTACACTTCCGCGAGGTTTGGCCACAGTCGCGATAGCTAGCGGGTGCCCAAGACGCCCCAGTGCGTTTCCAGCGCGCGAGGCTTCCATACTTGGGGCGAACCGGGTCGCCGGAGGGGACGATGGGGTGAAATAGCCGTGTACTAGCGTTAACGAAAAATCGCCGAACGGAGGAGGCCGGCGCGTCCGTTGCGGGTTTGGGACACAGTCGCGATAGCTAGCGGGGTGCCCAAGATCCCCACGCGTTTCCAGCGCGCGAGGCTTTCCGTCCTTGGTGCGACTCGGGCACGGGATGGGGGACGATGGGGTAGAAATAAGCCGTGTACTCTAGCGGTCAACGAAAAATCGGCCGAAAAACGGAGGAGCCGGCGCGTCCGCGCGGGGTTGGCCACGTCGTGGATAGCTAGCGGGTCCCAAGACGCCCTTCATTTCCGCGCGCGAGGCTTCCTTTCCCTTGGGGGCGAACGGGCGCCGGAGGGGGACGATGGGGTAGAAATATGTCGTGTACTACGTTGAACGGAAAAATCTGCCGAAAACCGGAGGAGGCCGGCGCGTCACGCGGGGTTGGCCACAGTCCGCGGATAGCTAGCGGGGTGCCAAGACGCCCCATGGCGTTTCCACGCGCGGGCTTCCGTCCTTGGGGCGAACCGGGCGCCGGGAGGGGGACGATGGGGTAGAAATAGGCCGTGTACTAGCGTTAACGTAAAATCGGCCGAAAATGGAGGAGGGCCATGCCGCGTTCCGGGCGGGTTTGGACCGTCGCGGATAGGTCTCGGGTGCGCCAAGACGCCCCACGCGTTTCCCAGCGCGCGAGGCTTAGCGTCCCTTGGGGCGAACCGTGCACAGGAGGGGGACGAGGGGTAAGAATCAGTGCCTGTACTAGCGTTACCTGAAAAATCGGCCGAACGGATGAGGCCGCGCGTCCGCGCGGGTTTGCCACAGTCGTGGAATAGCTAGCGGGTCCCAAGACGCCCCATTCATTTCCACGCGCAGGCTTCCGTCGTTGGGGCGAACCGGGCGCCGGGAGGGGACGATGGGGTAGAAATAGGCCCGGATACTACGTTCACGGAAAAAAATCGGCGAAAACGGAGGAGGCCTGTGCGTCGCGCGGGTTTGGCCACAGTCACAGATGCTAGCGGGGTGCCAAGAAAAAACAAAAAAAAAACCAACAAGACGCCCCTGCGTTTCCTGCGCGCCGGGCTTCGTCCTTGGGGCGAACTGGGGCGCTGGGAGGGGGACGAGGGGGTATGAATAGGCCCGGTACTAGCGTTAAGGAAAATCAGCCGAAACGGAGGAGCCTGCGCCATCAACACGCGTTTGTCCATATGTCGCGCATAGCTGCGGGGTCCCAAGACGCCCCATCGTTTCCAGCGCACGAGGCTTCCGTCCTTGGGAGTAGAACGCGGGCGCCGTGAGGGGGACGATGGGGTAGAGAATTGGCCGTTACTATCGTTAACGAATCGGCCGAAAACGTAGGAGGCCGCATTTCCGCGCGGGTTTGGCCACAAGTCGCGGATAGCTACCGGGGTGCCCAATAACGCCCATGCGTTTCCAGCGCACGAGTGCTTCCGTCCTGGGACGAACGAGGCGCCGGTATGGGACGATGAGTAGAAATAAGCCATGTCCTAGCGTTAACGGAAAATCTGGCGAAAAAGGAGGAGGTCGGTCGCTTCCGCGCGGGTTTGGGTCCACATTTGCGCATAGCTACGGGGTGCCCAAGACGCCCCCTGCTTTTCCAGCGCGCGAGCTTCCTCCGTGGGGCGAACCGGGCGCCGTTAGGGGGACTATTGGGTAGAAATAGGCCTTTTAGAGCGTTAACGGAAAATCGGCCGAAACCGGAGGAGGCCCGCACGTCTGCTCGGTTTAGCCCGTCGCGTATAGCAGCGGGTGGCCCAAGATGCCCCATGCGTTCCAGCGCGCGAGTCTTCCGTCCTTGGGGCGAACCGGGCGCCGGGAGACAGGACGATGGGTAGAAGATAGCGTGTACTATCGTTAACGGAAAATCGGCCGAAAACGGAGGCGGCCGTCGCGTCCGCGCTGGTTTGGCCCGTCCGCGATAGCTAGCCGGGTGTCCCAAGATGCCCCTTCATTTCCAGCGCGACGGCTTCCGTCCTTGGGGCGAACCGGCGTCGGGAGGGGGACGATGTGTTAAATAGGCCGTGTACTAGCGTTACAGAAAATCGCCGAAACATAGGTGGCCGGCGCGTCCGTGCGGTTTGGTCCATAGTCCCCGCGGATAGCGCGCTAGCGGGGTGCCCAAGACTCCCATGGCGTTTCCAGCGCGCGGAGGCTTCCGTCTTGCGCGACCGTGCCGCTCGGGAGTGGGACGATGGGAGAAATAGGCCGTGTACTACGTTAACGGAAAAATCGTCGAACGGAGGAGGTCCGGCGCGTCCGCGCGGGGTTGGCCACAGTCACGGATATCTCTCGTGGTGCCCAAGACGCCCCATGCGTTTTCCAGCGCGCGAGGTCTTCCGTCCTTGGCGACCGGGCGCCGGATTGTGTTGGACGATGGGGTACAAATAGCCGTGTCGCTGCTTGTAACGGGAAAATCTACCGAAAACGGAGGAGCCGGCGCGTCCGCGCGGGTTTGCCCACAGTTGCGTATAGCTATTGGTGTGCCCCAAGACGCCCCATGCGTAAGCGCGCGAGCTTCCATCCTTGGGGGCGAGCCGGGCGCCGGTATGGGGACGACGGGGTAGAATAGGCCGTGTACTAGCGTAACGGTAAATCGGGCCGCAAACGAAGGAGGCCGGCGCGTCCGCACTGGTTTGGCCACATCACGGATACTAGCGGGTGCCCCAATCCCCCATGCATTTTCCAGCGCGCGAGGCTTCCGTCCTTGGGCGAACCGGGCACCGGAGGGGACGCGCAAGCGGGGGGGGGGGGGGTGGGCAAGAAGATGGGGTAAAATTCTGTCGTGTACTAGACGTTAACGGAAAAATCGCCGAAAATGGCGGATGCCGGCCGCCGTCCACACTGGTTGGCCACGTCGGGGATATCTAGCGGGGTGCCCAATGACGCCCCAGGCTTTCCAGCGCGGCGAGGCTTTCCGTCCTTGCGGCGAACCGGTCGCCGGATGGTGACGATGGGGTAGAAAATATGGCGTTTACCTAGCGTTAACGGAAAATGGTCCAAAACGGAGGAGGCCGGTGCGCGTCCGCGCGGGTTTTTGCCACAGTCGCGGATAGCTAGCGGGGTGCCCAGACGCCCCATGCCGTTTCCAGCGCGCGAGGCTTCCGTCCTTGGGCGAACCCGGCGCCGGGGCACGTGGGTGTACAACAGCCCGTGTGCTGCGTTAACGGAAAAATTGGCCGAACGTAGAAGGCCGGCGCGTCCGCGCGGGTTTGGCCACAGCGCGGATAGGCTAGCGGGGTGCCCTATACTCCCCAGCGTTTCGCACGCGCGATGCTTCCTCTTGAGGCGACCGGGCGTCGGGAGGGGGCCGATGGGTAGAAAATATGCCGTGTAACTAGCGTTAACGAAAAAATCAGCCGAAACTGAGGATGACGGCGCGTCCGAGCGGGTTTGGCCACATTCTCAGTATATAGCGGGTGCCCAAGAGGCCCCATGCGTTTCCAGGGCGCACGATTCCTTTCCGTCCTTGGGCGAACCGGAGCCGGGAGAGGGACGTATGTGGTAGAACTGTCCGTGACTATCGTTAACGGAAAAATCGGCCGAAAACCGGAGGAGGCCGGCGCGTCCGCGCGGGTTTGGCACAGTCGCGGATCAGCTAGCGGTGTGCCCAAGACCCCCCTGCGGTTCCAGCGCGCGAGACTTTCCGTCCTTGCGCGAACCGGTGCCGCCGGGAGGGGGACTTGGGTTAGATTAGGCCGTGTACAGCGTTTTAACGGAAAAATCGGCCGAAAACGGAGGAGGCCGGCGCTCGCTCGGGTTTGGCCACATCTCGGATCGCTAGCGGGTTGCCCACGACGCCCCATCCGTTTCCACCGCTTTGCGCGAGGTCTTCCGTCCTTGTGGCGAACCGGTGCGCCCGGGAAGGGGACGTGGGGTAGAGAATAGGTTCGTGTACTAGCGTTAATGGAAAATGGCCGAAAACGGAGGAGGCCGGCGCGTCCGGCGGGTTTGCCATGAGTCGCGATAGCGCGCAGGCGGTTGTGCCCAAGACGCTCCATGGAGTTTCAGCGCGCGATGCTTGCCCGTCTTTCTGGGCGAACCAAGGCGTTTCGGGCAAGGGGGACGATGGGGTATGAATATCCGTGTACTGCCGTTACCCACGAAAAAATCGTAGGACAGAAACTGGAGGTGCCGGCGCGTCCGCTTGCGGGTTTGGCCATAGTCGCAGTAGCTAGCGGGCTGTGCCAATGACTATGCTCATAAGTGCGTTTTCCCGCGTGCGAGCTTTCCGCTTGGGGCGAACCGGGCACCGGGGGGGATGGGGTAGAAATTAAGGCGTTGGTCTTGCCCCCCCCCCCCCCCCCCCCGTTAACGGTAAAAATGGACCGATGTAAGAAAACCGGAGAGCCAAAAGCGCGTCCGCGCGGGTTTGGCCAATGTCGCGGATAGCTAGCGGGTTGCCCAAGACGCCCCATGTTGTTTTCAGCGGCGCAAGAGGCTTCGTGCCTTGGGAACCGGTGGCTGCCGGGAGGA
>VDCT01000368.1:0-19682 GCA_009763385.1 Coix lacryma-jobi var. lacryma-jobi
GACACTATTTAACTGAGTCACGGACTTTGCAACCAACACCCTGGAACTTCTCGTCTTTACAACTAGGAGGTCCTCGACGGTGGCCCGAACGGACGACGGCGCACCGAACGCCGGCGAGCCTTACGCCGGCCAACTCCGGCCAGTAGAGACCTAACGGACGCGAGCATAAGCACCAGCGAGTCACCCGCGGCCGATAGAGCCTCTAAACCCTAACGCTACCGCTCCGGTGAGGTCTGGCCACGCACGGCGGCGGACCGAGCCACGGCGAAGCTGTTCCGGCAAACCTAGGTCGGTAGCAGTAGAACGGAGGGACTAGGAAGATCCAGTAGCTCACCCTGATGCTGATGGCTTAGTGGTTCGAGCGAGGATGAACGGAGGGAAGGTGTCCACGGAGCAGTGGCTTGCGGCGGCGAGCTCCGGCGAAGAAGGTGTTGTTCCGGCGAGACCTGAGCACCAAAAGGAAAACCACCAAGCCAATGAGTAACCTGGGGTCAAGACGAAGCAGAAACACGAGACAGGGAGATAAGAGGAATGCCCGGTTGGGCTGACCACGGCGAGGTTGAGCTCGGCGGCGATTTTGCCCGACGGGAAGAAGAATGGCTAGCACGAGCTCTCTGGGACAGTAGAGGTAGAAGTGATGGGTTCCGGAGAGACGCAAGGAAGTAAGGGAGTTATAGCCGTGGTGAATTTGGATGAGAACGGGCAGAGACGGTGAATTTGAGTTTGGGTTGGGATTGTTCCCGTCGGCGCCTTGGTGGCAAGAATGACGACGGCGAGCTCAGAGAAGACGCCACGACGCGAGGGAGAGCGCCAGCAGCAACTTGACTTCGCCACGGAGACGTGCACGAGCACGTTCGAGAGAGGACGGCGTTCATCGCGCTGGCGTTGCCGATCCTACTCGGGCGGTCACCGCCATGAACAGGGAGACTGAACTTATCTCCCCCTTCTCCTTTATACCCTTTCGGTTTATTAGAAATTACTTCAGATTTTTGAATATAAGTTGAAAATATGTTAAAATATCAAATGTTCAGAATTCAATTCTGAACATCTTTTATTTTTGCAACATATGCAGAAAATGCTTAGATTTTGAATTAGGGTTTGCAAATCAAAAGGGGACAAAAAGGACAGGAAAGTATTTTTCCAAATTACTTTTGATTTCATATGAAAACTTGGAAAACTTTATACATCAAAGTTGATCCTTATCAAAAATGGAGCAACTTTGCTATTTGAAACTAGCCAAATTCTTTTTAGATATTTGATTGATAAGAAAAGGGGATAAAACTAGGTTTAGAAATTGATTTTCAATTTGAAAACCAAAACAAACTTGTTTTCCAAATTACTTCAGATTTTCTTTAGTAACTTGAAAATCTATCTTAATAAAAGTTGTTTCTTTTAATTCTCTCTACAACTTTGATTAAAAGACCAAAGTCTAATTCTTTTTCCTTTTTGAAATCTAGTTTTGGGGTCAAATTTAAAGTTTGAAGGATTTTAAATTTATTCAAAATTTTGTACAGAAACTTTAAAAACTTGAATACCAAAGTTGTGCATCTCAACAAGAGCTACAACTTTGCTTTTGAACCATTTTGAAAATTTACATACCTTTTTGACTTATAGAAAAGGGAATAAAAAGAACATTTAAAACTAGGATTTTACTCACACTTATCATTTCATGTATCATCTAACCATATCACTTTATGAAAGCATCACACAAGATTATGCAACACTCATAGTCAAGCATAGCACAACTATGCTTAAAACATGAATTGCTTTATGTCATAATGCCAGATGATTATGCATACTAAACATATTAATTAGAACTTTAATTACTGCTTAACACCAGGGGTGTTACATTTGGCCACAGTCGCGGATAGCTAGCGGGGTGCCCAAGACGCCCCATGCGTTTCCAACGCGCGAGGCTTCCGTCCTTGGGGCGAACCGGGCGCCGGGAGGGGGACGATGGGGTAGAAATAGGCCGTGTACTAGCGTTAACGGAAAAATCGGCCGAAAACGGAGGAGACCAGGCGCGTCCGTGCGGGTTTGGCCACAGTCGCGGATAGCTAGCGTGGTGCCCAAGACGCCCCATGCGTTTCCAGCGCGCGAGGCTTCCGTCCTTGGGGCGAACCGGGCGCCGGGAGGGGGACGATGGGGTAGAAATAGGCCATGTACTAGCGTTAATGGAAAAATCGGCCGAAAATGGAGGAGACCGGCGCATCCGTGCGGGTTTTGCAACAGTCGCGGATAGCTAGCGGGGTGCCCAAGACGCCCCGTGTGTTCCAGCGCACGAGACTTTCATCCTTGGGGCGAACCGGGCACCGGGAGGGGAGACGATGGGGGTAGAAATAGGCCGTGTACTAGCGTTAACGGAAAAATCGGCCGAAAACGAAGGAGACCGGCGCGTCCGCGCGGGTTTCGCCACAGTCGCGGATACCTAGCGGGGTGCCCAAGACACCCCATGCGTCTCCAGCGCGCAAGGCTTCCGTCCTTAGGGCGAACCGGCGCCGGAGGGGGGACGATGGGGGTAAAAATAGGCCGTGTACTAGCGTTAACGGAAAAATCGGCCGAAAACGGAGGAGACCGGCGCGTCCGCGCGGGTTTCGCCACAGTCCTGGATAGCTAGAGGGGTGCCCAAGACACCCCATGCGTTTGCAGCGCGCGAGGCTTCCGTCCTTGGGGCGAACCGGGCGCCGGGAGGGGGACGATGGGGTAGAAATAGGCCGTGTACTAGCGTTAACAGAAAAATCGGCTGAGAACGGAAGAGACCGGCGCGTCCGCGCGGGTTTGGCTACAGTCGCGGATAGCTAGCTGGGTGCCCAAGACGCCCCATGCGTTTCTCCAGCGCGCGAGGCTTCTGTCCTTGGGGCGAACCGGGCGCCGGGACGGGGACGATGGGGTAGAAATAGGCCGTGTACTAGCGTTAACGGAAAAATCGGCCGAAAACGGAGGAGACCGACGCGTCCGCGCGGGTTTGGCCACAGTCGCGGATAGCTAGCGGGGTGCCCAAGACGCCCCATGCGTTTCTAGCGCGCGAGGCTCCATCCTTGGGGTGAACCGGGCGACGGGAGGGGGACGATGGGGTAGAAATAGGCCGTGTACTAGCGTTAACACGAAAAATCGGCTGAAAACGGAGGAGACCGGCGCGTCCGCGCGGGTTTGGCACAGTCGCGGATAGCTAGCGGGGTGCCCAAGACGCCCCATGCAGTTTCCAGCGCGCGAGGCTTCCGTCCTTGGGGTGAACCGGGCACCTGGGGGGGGACGATGGGGTAGAAATAGGTCGTGTACTAGCGTTAACAGGAAAAATCGGCCGAAAACGGAGGAGACCGGCGCGTCCGCGGCAGTTTGGCCACAATCGCGGATAGCTAGCGGGGTGCCCAAGACGCCCCATGCCTTTTCAGCGCGCGAGGCTTCGGTCCTTGGGGCGAACTGGGCGCCGGGAGGGGGACGATGGGGTAGAAATAGGGCCGTGTACTAGCGTTAACGGAAAAATCGGCCGAAAACGGAGGAGACCGGCGCGTCCGCGCGGGTTTGGCCATAGTCGCGGATAGCTAGCGGGGTGCCCAAGACACCCCATTCGTTTCCAGCGTGCGAGGCTTCCGTCCTTGGGGCGAACCGGGCGCCGGGAGGGGGACGATGTTGTAGAAATAGGCCGTGTACTAGCGTTAACCGAAAAATCGGCCGAAAACAGAGGAGACCGGCGCGTCCGCACAGGTTTGGCCACAGTCGCGGATAGCTAGCGGGGTGCCTAAGATGCCCCATGCATTTCCAGCTCGCGAGGCTTCCGTCCATGGGGCGAACCGGGCGCCAGGAGGGGGACGATGGGGTAGAAATAGGCCGTGTACTAGCGTTAACGGAAAAATTGGCCGAAATCGGAGGAGACCGGCGCGTCCGCGCGGGTTTGGCCACAGTCGCGGATAGCTAGCGGGGTGCCCAAGATGCCCCATGCATTTCCAGCGCGCGAGGCTTCCGTCCTTGGGGCGAACCGGGCGCTGGGAGGGGGACCATGGGGTAGAAATAGGCCGTGTACTAGCGTTAACGGAAAAATCGGCCGAAAACGGAGGAGACCAGCGCGTCCGCGCGGGTTTGGCCACAGTCGCGGATAGCTAGCGGGGTGCCCAAGACGCCCCATGCGTTTCCAGTGCGCGAGGCTTCCGTCCTTGGGGCGAACCGGGCACCGGGAGGGGGACGATGGGGTAGAAATAGGCCGTGTACTAGTGTTAACGGAAAAATCGGCGAAAACGGAGGAGACCGGCGCGTCCACGCGGGTTTGGCCACAGTCGCGGATAGCTAGCGGGGTGCCCAAGACGCCCCATGTGTTTCCAGCGCGCGAGGCTTCTGTCCTGGGGCGAACCGGGCGCCAGGAGGGGGACGATGGGGTAGAAATAGGTCGTGTACTAGCGTTAACGGAAAAATCGGCCGAAAACGGAGGAGACTGGCGCATCCGCGCGGGTTTGGCCACAGTCGCGGATAGCTAGCGGGTGCCCAAGACGCCCCATGCGTTTCCAGCGCGGGAGGCTTCCGTCATTGGGGTGAACCGGGCGCCGGGAGGGGACGATGGGGTAGAAATAGGCCAGTGTACTAGCGTTAACGAAAAATCGCCGAAAAACGGAGGAGACCGCGCGTCCGCGCGGGTTTGGCCACAGTCGCGGATAGCTTAGCCGGGCTGCCCAAGACGCCCATGCCGTTCCAGCGCGCGAGGCTTCGTCCTTGGGGCGAACCGGCGCCGGGAGTGGGTGACGATGGGGTAGGAATAGGCCGTGTACTAGCGTTAACGGAAAAATCGGCCGAAACGAGGAGACCGGCGCGTCCGCGCGGGTTTGGCCACAGTCTCGCGGATAGCTAGCGGGGTGCCCAAGACGACCCATGCTGTTTCCAGCGCGCGAGGCTTCCGTCCTTGGGGCGAACCGGGCGCCGGGAGGGGACGATGGGGTAGAAATAGGCCGTGTACTAGAGTTACGGAAAAATCGGCCGAAAACGGAGGAGGACCGGCGCGTCCGCGCGGGTTTGGCCACAGTCGCGGATAGGCTAGCGGGGTGCCCAAGACGCCCATGCGTTTCCAGCGCGCGAGGCTTCCGTCCTTGGGGCGAACCGGGCGCCGGGACGGGGGACGATGGGGTAGAAATAGGCCGTGTACTAGGCGTTAACGGAAAAAATCGGCCGAAAACGGAGGGAGACCGGACGCGTCCGCGCGGGTTTTGGCACAGTCGCGGATAGCTAGCGGGGTGCCCAAGACGCCCCATGCAGTTCCAGCGCGCGAGGCTTTCATCCTTGGGGCGAACCGGGCGACCGGGAGGGGGACGATGGGGTAGAAATAGGCCTTGTACTAGCGTTTAACGGAAAAATCGGCCGAAAACGGAGGAGACCGGCGCGTCCGCGCGGGTTTGGCCACAGTCGCGGATAGACTAGCGGGGTGCCCAAGACGCCCCATGCGTTTCCAGCGCGCAGGCTTCCGTCCTTGGGGCGAACCGGGCAGCCGGGAGGGGGACGATGGGGTAGAAATAGGCCGTGTACTAGCGTTAACGGAAAAATCGGCCGAAAACGGAGGAGACCGGCGCGTCCGCGCGGGTTTGGCCACATCCGCAGATAGCTAGCGGGTGCCCAAGACGCCCAGCGCGCGAGGCTTCCTCCTTGGGGGTCGAACCGGGCGCCGGGAGTGGGAACGATGGGTAGAAATAGGCCTGGTACTAGCGTTAACGGAAAAAATCCGGCCGAAAACAGAGGAGACCGGCGGCGTCCGCGCGGGTTTGTCCACAGTCGCGGATAGCTAACCGTGGGGCCCAAGACTCCCCATTTATTTCCAGTCCGCGCGGAGGCTTCTGTCCTTGGGGCGAACCGGCGCCGGAAAGGGGACGTGGGGTAGAAATAGTTCGTGTACTGCGTTAACGGAAAATCGCTCGAAAACGGTAGGAGGCCGGCGCGTCCGTGAGCGGGTTTGGCGACAAGTTCGCAGATAGCTAGCGGGGTGCCCCAAGACGCCCAGCGGCGCGTGCTTCCAGTCCTTGGGTCGATCCGGGCGCCTGAGGGGGACGATGGGTAGAAATAGGCCGTGTACTAGCGTTAACGGAAAATCGGCCGAAAAACGGAGGAGCACCGGCGCGTCCGCGCGTGTTTGGGCCAGAGTCGCGATAGCTAGCGTGGTGCCCAAGACGCCCCATGCGTTTCCCAGCGCGCAGAGGCTTCCGTCCTTGGGGGGCGAACCGTGCGCCGGGGAGGGGGACGATGGGGTAGAAATAGGCCGTGTACTAGCGTTAACGGAAAAATCGGCCGAAAACGGAGGAGACCGGCGCGTCCGCGCGGGTTTGGCCACAGTCGCGGATAGCTAGCGGGGTGCCCAAGACGCCCCATGCGTTTCCAGCGCGCGAGGCTTCCGTCCTTGGGGCGAACCGGGCAGCCGGGAGGGGGACGATGGGGGTAGAAAATAGGCCGTGTACTAGCGTTAACGGAAAAATCGGCCGAAAACGGAGGATGCCGGCGCGTTCCGCGCGGGTTTGGCCACAGTCGCGGATAGCTAGCGGGTGCCCAAGACGCCCCATGCGTTTCCAGCGCGCGAGGCTTCCGTCCTTGGGGCGAACCGGGCGCCGGGAGGGGGACGATGGGGTAGAAATAGGCCGTGTACTAGCGTTAACGGAAAAATCGGCCGAAAACGGAGGAGACCGGCGCGTCCGCGCGGTTTGGCCACAGTCGCGGATAGCTAGCGGGTGCCCAAGACGCCCCATGCGTTTCCAGCGCGCGAGGCTTCGTCCTTGGGGCGAACCGGGCGCCGGGAGGGGGACGATGGGGTAGAAATAGGCCGTGTACTAGCGTTAACGGAAAAATCGGCCGAAAACGGAAGGAGGACGGCGCGTCCGCGCGGGTTTGGCCACAGTCGCGGATAGCTAGCGGGGTGCCCAAGACGCCCCATCGTTTCCAGCGCGCGAGGCTTCCGTCCTTGGGGCGAACCGGGCGCCGGGAGGGGGACGATGGGTAGAAATAGGCCGTGTACTAGCGTTAACGGAAAAATCGGCCGAAACGGAGGAGACCGGCGCGTCCGTGCGGTTTGGCCACAGTCGCGGATAGCTAGCGGGGTGCCCAAGACGCCCCATGCGTTTCCAGCGCGCGAGGCTTCCGTCCTTGGGGCGAACCGGGCGCCGGGAGGGGGACGATGGGGTAGAAATAGGCCGTGTACTAGCGTTAACGGAAAAAATCGGCCGAAAACGGAGGAGACCGGCGCGTCCGCGCGGGTTTGGCCACAGTCGCGGATAGCTAGCGGGGTGCCCAAGACGCCCCATGCGTTTCCAGCGCGCGAGGCTTCCGTCCTTGGGGCGAACCGGGCGCCGGGAGGGGGACGATGGGGTAGAAATAGGCCGTGTACTAGCGTTAACGGAAAAATCGGCCGAAAACGGAGGAGACCGGCGCGTCCGCGCGGGTTTGGCCACAGTCGCGGATAGCTAGCGGGGTGCCCAAGACGCCCCATGCAGTTTCCAGCGCGCGAGGCTTCCGTCCTTGGGGCGAACCGGGCGCCGGGAGGGGGACGATGGGGTAGAAATAGGCTGTGTACTAGCGTTAACGGAAAAATCGGCCGAAAACGGAGGAGACCGGCGCGTCCGCGCGGGTTTGGCCACAGTCGCGGATAGCTAGCGGGTGCCCAAGACGCCCCATGCGTTTCCAGCGCGCGAGGCTTCCGTCCTTGGGGCGAACCGGGCGCCGGGAGGGGGACGATGGGGTAGAAATAGGCCGTGTACTAGCGTTAACGGAAAAATCGGCCGAAAACGGAGGAGACCGGCGCGTCCAGCGCGGGTTTGGCCACAGTCGCGGATAGCTAGCGGGGTGCCCAAGACGCCCCATGCGTTTTCCAGCGCGCGAGGCTTCCGTCCTTGGGGCGAACCGGGCGCCGGGAGGGGGACGATGGGGTAGAAATAGGCCGTGTACTAGCGTTAACGGAAAAATCGGCCGAAAACGGAGGAGACCGGCGCGTCCGCGCGGGTTTGGCCACAGTCGCGGATAGCTAGCGGGGTGCCCAAGACGCCCCATGCGTTTCCAGCGCGCGAGGCTTCCGTCCTTGGGGCGAACCGGGCGCCGGGAGGGGGACGATGGGGTAGAAATAGGCCGTGTACTAGCGTTAACGGAAAAATCGGCCGAAAACGGAGGAGACCGGCGCGTCCGCGCGGGTTTGGCCACAGTCGCGGATAGCTAGCGGGGTGCCCAAGACGCCCCATGCGTTTCCAGCGCGCGAGGCTTCCGTCCTTGGGGCGAACCGGGCGCCGGGAGGGGGACGATGGGGTAGAAATAGGCCGTGTACTAGCGTTAACGGAAAAATCGGCCGAAACGGAGGAGACAGCGCGTCCGCAGCGGGTTTGGCCACAGTCGCGGATAGCTAGCGGGGTGCCCAAGACGCCCCATGCGTTTCCAGCGCGCGAGGCTTCCGTCCTTGGGGCGAACCGGCGCCGGGAGGGGGACGATGGGGTAGAAATAGGCCGTGTACTAGCGTTAACGGAAAAATCGGCCGAAAACGGAGGAGACCCGGCGCGTCCGCGCGGGTTTGGCCACAGTCGCGGATAGCTAGCGGGGTGCCCAAGACGCCCCATGCGTTTCCAGCGCGCGAGGCTTCCGTCCTTGGGGCGAACCGGGCGCCGGGAGGGGGACGATGGGGTAGAAATAGGCCGTGTACTAGCGTTAACGGAAAAATCGGCCGAAAACGGAGGAGACCGGCGCGTCCGCGCGGGTTTGGCCACAGTCGCGGATAGCTAGCGGGGTGCCCAAGACGCCCCATGCGTTTCCAGCGCGCGAGGCTTCCGTCCTTGGGGCGAACCGGGCGCCGGGAGGGGGGACGATGGGGTAGAAATAGGCCGTGTACTAGCGTTAACGGAAAATCGGCCGAAAACGGAGGAGGACCGGCGCGTCCGCGCGGGTTTGGCCACAGTCGCGGATAGCTAGCGGGTGCCCAAGACGCCCCATGCGTTTCCCAGCGCGCGAGGGCTTCCGTCCTTGGGGCGAACCGGGCGCCGGGAGGGGGACGATGGGTGTAGAAATAGGCCGTGTACTAGCGTTAACGGAAAAATCGGCCGAAACGGAGGAGACGGCGCGTCCGCGACGGGTTTGGCCACAGTCGCGGATAGCTAGCGGGGTGCCCAAGACGCCCCATGCCTTTTCCAGCCGCGAGGCTTCTGTCCTTGGGGCGAACCGGGCGCCGGGAGGGGGACGATGGGGTAGAAATAGGCCGTGTACTAGCGTTAACCGGAAAAATCGGCCGAAAACGAGAGGAGACCGGCGCGTCCGCGCGGGTTTGGCCACAGTCGCGGATAGCTAGCGGGGTGCCCAAGACGCCCCATGCATTTCCAGCGCGCGAGGCTTCCGGTCCCTGGGGCGAACCGGGCGCCGGGAGGGGGACGATGGGGTAGAAATAGCCGTGTACTAGCGTTAACGGAAAAATCGGCCGAAAACGGAGGAGACCGGCGCGTCCGCGCGGGTTTGGCCACAGTCGCGGATAGCTAGCGGGGTGCCCAAGACGCCCCATGCGTTTCCAGCGCGCGAGGCTTCCGTCCTTGGGGCGAAACCGGCGCCGGGAGGGGGACGATGGGGTAGAAATAGGCCGTGTACTAGCGTTAACGGAAAAATCGGCCGAAAAACGGAGGAGACCGGCGCGTCCATGCGGGTTTGGCCACAGTCGCGGATAGCTAGCGGGGTGCCCAAGACACCCCATGCGTTTCCAGCGCGCGAGGCTTCCGTCCTTGGGGCGAACCGGGCGCCGGGAGGGGACGATGGGGTAGAAATAGGCCGTGTACTAGCGTTAACGGAAAAATCGGCCGAAAACGGAGGAGGGACCGGGCGTCTCGTGCGGGGTTTGGCCACAGTCCGCGGATAGCTAGCGGGTGCCCAAGACGCCCCATGCGTTTCCAGCGCGCGAGCCTTCCGTCCTTGGGGGCACCGGGCGCCGGGAGGGGGACGATGGGGTAGAAATAGGCCGTGTACTAGCGTTAACGGAAAAATCGGCCAAAAACGTAGGAGCCTGCGTGCGTCCCGCGGGATTTGGCCATCGTCGCGGATAGCTAGCGGGGTGCCCAAGGACGCCCCATGCGTTTCCAGCGCGCGAGGCTTCCGTCCTTGTGGCGACCGGGCGCCGGGAGGGGGACGATGGGGTAGAAATAGGCCGTGTACTAGCGTTAACGGAAAAATCGGCCGAAAACGGAAGGAGACCGCGCGTCGCGCGGGTTTGGCCACAGTCGCGGATAGCTAGCGGGGTGCCCAAACGCCCCATGCGTTTCCAGCGCGCGAGGCTTCCGTCCTTGGGGCGAACCGGGCGCCGGGAGGGGGATGGGGTAGAAATAGGCCGTGTACTAGCGTTAACGGAAAAATCGGCCGAAAACGGAGGAGACCGGCCGTCCCGCGGTTTGGCCACAGTCGCGGATAGCTAGCGGGGTGCCCAAGACGCCCCATGCGTTTCCAGCGCGCGAGGCTTCCGTCCTTGGGGCGAACCGGGCGCCGGGAGGGGGACGATGGGGTAGAAATAGGCCGTGTACTAGCGTTAACGGAAAATCGGCCGAAAACGGAGGAGACCGGCGCGTCCGCGCGTGTTTGGCCACAGTCGCATAGCTAGCGGGTGCCCAAGACGCCCCATGCGTTTCCAGCGCGCGAGGCTTCCTCCTTAGGGCGAACCGGGCACCGGGGGGGGACTGTGCGGATACATGGGTGTATGCCGAGTCTCTAAGTGATGAGTGGATTGTCAACTGGGATGATGCGCATGTTCTTTGGCTTGTGTTGTGCAGGTGTCGAGCACGGATAGAGTGATCAAAGGCAAGGTGAAGGTCAAGTAGAGACGTGCCGTGCCGATGGACCGAGAGTGGCGAAGGGCGGACGTGAGGCTGGACTGAGGGACCGGTGGCCCGAGGATCAGCTGTGGTTGCTGGCAGCCTGGGACAGCGACGAGCGAAATACTTGCGGTCATGTGTTGCCTGAGTCATGGACATGGGGACACGTGTCGGTGGACGGGGTGCACGGGCCGGTGCATCCCCTCTACAGCTTCGGTTTGGTGGTAGAGCCAGAGAAAAACCATCGGGTGGACGGTTTCTAGGTTTGGGCCTCAAAACCTGGGTGCTGAGGGTTTACGAGTTGGCCACAAAACTCGGGCTGAGGACGGTTTCCAGGTTTGGGCCTCAAACCTGGGCGCTGCGGGTTTGCTGAGTTTGGGCCTCAAAACTCAGATGCTGGTGGGTTGGTTTCCCGGTTTGGGCCTCCAAACCGGGGGTTGGCTGGAGAAGGCTGGTTTCCCGGTTTGGGCCACAAAACCGGGGGTGCAGAGCGAGGGCGGCACGTGGCGGCAATCGGGAGGTTGCGTCGAGGCAACGCTACGAGTTGTGCGGGCGTGGCCGTCGGATCCACCTACCACCGAGTTGGTCCAGAATAACCTTAGGGTTTAGCTGGTTCGCTCTGTAATTAGTTGAGGGGTGGAGTAGGAATTAGAAATTAGGATAAGTAGAGGGAGACACCCTCCTCCCTTCCTATCTCAGTTCATTTGCTCTTTGCACTTAGGGTTTCCTGCTCTCCCAATCCCCTGCTGTAGCTAGCTGAGATACGCAGAGAACCATACCTCTCTGTACTGGAGATTTTGAGGAAGTGAGGCCGTAACCTCACTGTTGTAGCGTGTGGTAGCCACACGGTTGCAGATCGATGACTTGATTCGCGTTTTGGTTCGTGTTCTTCGCGTTCCTCTTTTCTCCGCGTTTTTCCCATCGCTTGATCTCTCTCCATACTGCGTCTTTGCGAAATCCGTTTGAATCATCTTGTTCGTTTTCGAGAGGAGGTCATTTTGACCAAAGGAATTCATCTAACTCCTCACGAACAAGTAGATCGGGTTGATTTCATTTTCGTGGCGTTTTTTTCGTTCTTGATCTTTCCCTTTCGATTTCCCGGTGATTGAATCGATTTGAGCGAATGATTTCTTGGGGATAGTCTCCTAACTACCCCGTGATCATCTTCTCCAAGTTTGGGCAGGTGGAATTTTGATTTGGATCAGATTTGGAGAGATTCGTGAGAGGGGCGATCAAAATCGCCCTCTCTGTTCATCCGCGACAGTCCGCCGTTGGACCCGCGGACAGTCCGGGAGTCGGGCTACAGCCAGATCAGTGGCTGCGCAGCTCGTTCGGACAAGTCCGTTCTTGACCAGCGGACAGTCCGCAGGTGTAGGTCGCGGACAGTCCGGGAACGTCCAGGGGACTTGCAGCAGCACTGTTGTTTTGCATTTTCTGCCGGCGGACAGTCCGCCAGTGAACCGCGGACAGTCCGGCCTTGGGCGGACAGTCCGGGACTCCTGGTCCGGACAGTCCGGGATTTGGCCTGGAGGTTGGGTTTTGGTGCATTTGCTCTCCCGGCTCTCTCGCTTGGTTTTCGGACCTCTCGTTTGGCCTCGTAGTTGACCAAGAAACCTCTCTAGGTATCTTTGCTACTTGTTAGCATCGACAATTTGGGGATTTCTCAACGTAGCCGTCTATCTACGTTCGAGACTTGGTTTTTGAGGGCCGAACTTGTGCCGGTTCTTTTGCCGCTCGGTTTGCTATCGCTTTGTGGTGCCTCGCTGTGATCCTAGGGATCATCCACCCTCTTCCAAGGGTCGTGGGCATCATGTTCTCGGTCGTAGCTTTTGGGAGTTGATTTTGGGACAATCGGCCAAAGTTTCGAGAGAAATTTTTGAGCTCCCATTCACCCCCCTCTGGTCGCCTTGCTAGTGCTTTCTCGGTCCTTCAATTGGTATCGGAGCAGTTTAAGGATCTTCCACCTTAGCCGGTTCCAGATCCACAGAAGGCGACATGGATCGCGGCGTGGGCAAACCGCCATTTTCGATGGGACGAACTATGCGTATTGGAAGATAGCATGTCGGCCTATCTGCAGAGTTGGGTGCTTCCATTTGGGATATTTGCAACTCTGCCGATTACGTTGTCTTGGCTGCTCGTGTGACTCAGCATCAGATCGATGAGCACGATGCCAATAGCCGAGCACGTAATGCTCTTTTCTCATGTTTGAGCATGAGTGAGTTTGATCGTGTTTCTCACCTCGCTACGGCTCGGGAGATTTGGGCTACCCTCATGCGCTTTCATGAGGGAACCTCTCAAGTCAAAACCCGTCTCTATGAGTCATTCAAGCGAGAGTATGAGAACTTTCGACATATGCCTGGCGAGAGCATAGAAAGTTTATTCGCTCGCTTCAAGTGATTGTCAACAGGATGAGGGCTAACAAGGAGCTGTTGCCTTTCGACGATCATGAGAGGGCTCTCAAGCTTTGCATACCCTTGATCGGTCGGTGTGGGATTCCAAAGTTCAGGCGATCATCGAATCACCTAACTATGAGACCCTCACGTGCGACGAGCTCTTCAGTAAGCTCAAGTCCAGTGAGATCGATGCCATGGCGAGGGCTTCTTATGAAAATCCTTCTGGCCCGTCAATGGCTTTGCTTTCTGGCTCTTCTGCTAACCCCTCTGGAGGCTTTGCACTTTCTTCTCTTCTTTCTGTAACAGAGGAGCAGTTGGAGTTCTTTGGGGATGACGAGTTGGCTTTGCTCGCCAACCGGTTCTCGCGGTTCCACAACAACCGCATGAACCGTCGCCGCGGAGGAGGACGCTCGGGATGCTACGAGTGCGGCGACCCTGACCACTTCATCGCCAACTGTCCCAATAAGAACAAGCATTCTGGGAAGGGCGATCATGGGCACAAGTACGACTCTGGCAAGCGCAAGGAGAAGTACGTCCCCACAAGGCACAAGCGGAAGGGCGGCTTCAACAAGGAGTACATCAAGACCAAGTACTTGGAGAAGGCCCAGGCTGAGCAGCGTGCGTTCTTCGCCACGCTCAGCGACGTCGACGACTAGGATGACGACTCCGCTGCCTCAAGCGAAGACGAGTCCGAGAAGAAGAAGAGGATCGAGGACAAGCTGAACAGCCTCTGCTTCTTCGCCGCCGACGACGGCTTTTGCACCATGGCCCTCGATGGCGAGCTGGGAGACTCCTCGGAACGACGACGACGACGACACCCTCCCAGGTATCTCTGACCCACGACGAGCTTTCCGCTGAGGTCGAGAAACTTTCTGCCGCGCTTCTCAGTCAGATAAGCTGCTTAGGCGTGCCGCTAGAGAGCGCAAGGAGTTTAGGCAGAAGTGGGAGGATACGGTGAAGGAACTTGATTCTGTCAAGTCCACCGTGGTTGTTACCGATGAGGAGGAGTGTGAGATGTGCACCACGCACATGACTGACCTTCTCACTTTGAGAAGTAAGTATGTTGCGTTGGTAGGAGAGGTTGATGAGCTGAAGGCTAGACCCTCGCTGTTGGGTGCATGCAAGACTTGTCCTGTCTTGCAATCTGAGTTGGCAGAGAAGAATGCCAAGATTGTGTCTCTTGAAGAGGCCAACTCAGGTAGCACATGTGTGACTAGGTGTGTTCTTTGTGAAGGTTTGGAGATGGAGATAGCCAATGTGAAGCATGACAAGATGCAAACCGAGGAGGAAAACACATACCTTCAGACCATCTTGTCATGGGTGTCTTGTGGTGAGCCGCAGCTCGGGATGATGATCTCCCAATTCAAGCGAGCTACTGGAGGTCCTAGTGTAGGCTTTGCTCCGGGTGTGTTGATGTTTCTGCTTTGGGAAGATTGGAGAGTCGAGTGGTCTGAACCCGAGTGAGAAGCCCAACTCCACCACTACTCCCAAACTTACCAAGCTTCCACCCAAAGAGCCTCTCAAGCCTAACACCAAGGATGGGGTGTTTGAGGAACCTCCGAGAGCTCCACCCAAGAACCAAGTGTGCATCCCAAACCCAACCACCTCAAGAACAAACTCGACACCATGCCACCCATCTAGGAGGAGCTTATGCCACAGAAGGGCAAAGTGATCCACTACCAACAACCCCCTATCAGTAGCGGTGAGGTACCATTGTGAGCATTGTGGGAGAGATGGACACTTGAGTGAGTTTCTACTTTTGGCGCAAGAGAGAGGCGCACCGTGCTAGGGAGATGAACAATGCAGACATGTACCATTCCTTTCCATGATGTACATGCGCCAAATGTTCAGAGACGTGCTGCTAGGCCCAGAGGTCCAGAACCTCAAGTTCCCAGGCCTAGGCAGAGGAGAGCTCCGAGGAGAGATGCTAGGCCTAGAGGTGCAGTACCTCAAGTTCCTAGGCCTAGGCCTCGTAGAGAGCGTGCCCGGCGGGAGCCTGCTGTTGTAGGTTATGGACCCCGTGGCGGTGGCTTTGTAGTTGAGCGTTTTCCCCCACCGCGTTTTGAGTATCGCGATGGACGCTCCTCCCTTAGCGGACCACGTCTTTCTAAACGTGGTGATCGCTTCCTCCGTAGGTGTGCTAGAAATGGTTTTTTCTGCTAACCGTTCTTTTGAGCAGCCGGCCCAACACTGGTATTTTCCTTACTTCACTACCCCAGTGTTGGCCCGTATGCTCACCCGATGTCTTTTTATTGATGTAGGTAAAATGATTGGAAGAACGTTTGGTTGGTGGATTCCGGTGTGTTCGAGGCACATGACCGGAAACGCCAAGTGGTCTCCAGTCTTAGTCGGTCGCCGGAAAGGAGTATATCACCTTCGGCGATAACAGCAAATGTAAGGTGCTGTCTCGTGGGTCTGTGCGAGTTAATGAGCACTTCGTGGTTGCGCGATGTTGCTCTTGTTTCTAACTTGCATTTTAACCTTCTTTCTGTTTCGCAACTTTTCGATGATGACTATGAGATTCGTTTTAAACCGAAGCTCAGTCGTATTTTGGACCCTCAGGGCAATCTTATTTGTGTGATTTCGCCCTTTGGGAAAGTCTTTCGTGCGGATTTCTCGGAGTCTTTTGGCATTTCTTGTTGTCTTGTGGCTGGACCTTCCACCTCTGATCTTTGGAAGTGGCATAGGAGACTTGGACATTTGAGCTTCGACTTGCTTGCAAGGCTTAGTTCACTTGGCCTAATCCGTGGATTGCCCAAGTTGCATATGGAGAAGGATCTTGTTTGCCACTCTTGTAGACAGGGGGAAGATGGTTGCCGCTCCCCACCATCCAGTGACTCAGGTCATGACCAAGCGCCCTGGAGAGCTTTTGCACATGACCTTGTGGTCCGGCTCGGGTGAGCTCGGTTGGTGGGAAGTGGTATGTGCTTGTTATTGTTGACGACTTTTCGAGATATTCGTGGGTCTGCTTTTTAGTTGAGAAGACCGAGACTTTCTCCTTTGCTCGCAATCTGATTTTGCGTCTTCAGAATGAGTTCCCTTTGAACTCGTTGTGAGCTATTAGGAGTGATAATGGTTCCGAATTCAAGAATTCGGATTTTGAGAAGTTTTGTAACTCTTTGGGTTTAGAGCATCAGTTTTCTTCCCCCCTACACACCGCCACAGAATGGTGTTGTAGAGAGGAAAAATCGGACCCCTTGTAGAGATGGCCAGGACGATGCTCGATGAGCATAGGACTCCTAGGCGATATTGGCCCGAAAGCTATGAGCACTGCTTGCTATATTTCCAATCGCATTTTCTGAGAGCTTTTTGAAGAAGACTTCTTATGAGTTGCGTGTTGGTAGACAACCCAAGGTGAGTTAATTTAGAGTTTTTGGATGCCATTGTTTTATACTCAAAAAGGCAACCTGGACCAATTTGAGTCTCGTTCTTCTGACGGTGTGTTTTTGGGTTATGGCACTCACACTCGAGCTTATCGTGTACTTAACCTTGACACTAACCGAGTCATGGAGACATCCGATGTCACCTTCGACGAGACCATGGTTTGTCCCTCTTCTCGTTTGAGCGTGCAGGTGATCACGAGGTTGGCGAGCCTCTTTTCGATGATGAAGAAGAAGGTGCTGAAGGGATAGATGACCCAGCACCTCCTCACACCTGCTGTGTCGCCAAGAGCGGCTTCTACGACGACTCACGGCCCGACACGTCTTCTTCCTGGGGGCCGTGGGATCCGCCACCCGAGCGGTACCTTTTGTACCCGGGGACTCAGGCACCAGCTGCTGTTGAGGGGGAGATCACTTCTGCACGGGAGGCGCCACGACACATCAAGCGCCAAGACCCCCCTCAGCAGATGATCGGCAACATTGACGAATGAGTCACTCGGTCCAGGTCTCACATATCTCACTTTGCTCATTCTGCTTTTGTTGCTGATTTTGAGCTCCGAGATGTTGGACACGCTTTGACGGATCCGGATTGGGTCAATGCCATGCATGAGGAGCTTGAGAACTTTGAGAGAAATCGGGTTTTGGGTTCTAGTGTCTCTACCTTCTGAGTGTCACCAATTGGGACAAAATAGGTTTTCAAAAACAAACAGGGAGAAGATGGCCATGTGTGAGAAATAAGGCCAGACTCGTAGCCTAGGGATATAGTCAGAAGGAGGGATAGACTATGAGGGACATTTGCTCCTGTAGGCTCGTTTGGAGGCAATTAGGATACTCTTGGCTTTTGCTGCATCCAAAGGTTTCAAAATTTTCAAATGGATGTCAAGAGTGCCTTCTTAAAGGCTACCTAGAAGAGGAGGGTGTATGTTAGACAACCCCCCGTGTTTCGAAAATCCCAAGTTTCCAAACCATGTCTTTAAACTCCACAAAGCTTTTATATGGTTTGAAACAAGCCCCTAGAGCCTGGTTTGATAGGTTGAAAACCTTTGTTGGTTGCTAAGGGTTTTTAAAATGGGATGTGTGGATTAAAACACTCTTTCTCCTCAAGCAAGGCACTGATACTCTCTTGGTCCAAATTTACGTGGATGATATCATTTAGGTGGTTCTTCTCATGCTTTGGTTGCCAAGTGTTGCAGATACTATGAGCAGGGAGTTCGAGATGAGCATGATGGGCGAGTTGACGTTTTTCCTCGGGTTGCAAATCAAGCAATCCCGGGAAGGAACGTTTGTGCACCAGGGCAAGTACACCCGGGACATCTGAAGACATTCGACATGGGTGAGGCCAAGCCTCTTCCAACACCCATGGTGACCACGAGGCCCGTGATGTGGACAAGGAGGGAGAAGCAGTGGACCAGAAGGAGTACCGGAGTATGATCGGGTCGCTGCTGTACGTGACGGCGACACGCCCGGGACACATCCAGTTCGCGGTGTGTCTTTGCACGCGTTTTCAGTCTTCGCCGAGCAACCTCTCAACGTTAGTGTCAAACCTCATGTGTTTACATGAATAAAATGTTGTCATGTCATCATAAGCATTTCATAGCATCGGGTGCTAGCTCACTTCTGAGATGCATTCACTAAAAATAAGTTTAATTCCTAATATGTGAGCATCTTTGTTTATATGCTTGTGATGCAGCTCAAAAACCTAATTTAGGATGTCATTATGAAGTAACTTGTGTTCATTCCCATTTGACTAAAGTCATGTAAAGGCATGAATCCAAGTTCAGCAATTCAAAAGGATATAAAATTTATTTAGCCTAAAAATGGGAAAATCATTAAATTCCTATATAAGTTAATTAGCCCTTTCTAGTTAACTCAGAATCTATGCATAATTAGGGGTTGACCCTAAAAGCTTTTTGGTAGATCTTGAGGAGAAGTACAACTTTGGTATTCAAAGTTTTCAAAGTTTCTGTACAAAATTTAAAGTAATTTTGAATCTACTCAAACCCTGGAAATGGTCACCTTTTGACTTTAAACTTGCATTTCAAAAACTATTTGAAATCTGAGTTTGAGATCTACATCAAAGTTGTAGAGAATTTCAAAATGAACATTTCATACATTGACCATTTTTCAAGTGTCAATGCAAAATCAAAAGTAATTTTGCTTTTACTGTAAAACCCTAACTCTGTCCCCTTTTTAAATTTCAAATTTGAGATCGGTTTGAACTGTTTTGATCAAATTGACCTACATCCATTTGAAATCAGCCAAAGAGTGTTAAAGCAAAGTTGTACAACTTTTCAAACTCTACATTTCATATTTTGACAAATCTTGAAGTGTAGTTCAAATTTCAAAAGTAATTTCGAAAATTCAGAAAGGGGAGAGGAGCAAGGAACAGTGCCGACGGGGGGAAACGCCTGGAGCTCGGCCAGCGAGCTGCTTCCCCTGTGCAGAACTCGCGCTGGGGCGCATGCGCCGCGCCAGCGAGCTGCCTGCTAGCTTCGCGCGTGCGTGCAACACACCCGCCGCCCTCTTTTTCGTCTCTATCATCCTCCAGAAGCGCCGTGTCTCGCCTTTCTCCTCCACTCGCTCGCCGCCGCCGCCGTTTCTGCTCGGCTACGCCGGCCGTGTGAGAGCTCGTCCGCCCCGTTTGACCGCACCAACAAGTTCGCCTCGTCGTTGCGGAGCTATAGAGCTAGGTCGCAGTCCCTCTCGCCCCCGCAACAGCCCGGCGTAACCGCCGTCTTCATCTCCGGTCCCGGACGCCGCCATCGACGCCATCCCCGTGGTCAGCGAACTCGGAGTTCGTTCGTCTTCACCTGAGCCTCGTTCTCGCTTTCTCATCTCTTTCTGATGCTCTAACACCAGGTCCTTGACCTTTTCTCCCTCTGTCGCAGCCGGAACAGACCGTCGCCGTCGAGCCGCACCGCTGGAACTCGCCGTCGTCGTCGTCCTCGCTGTTCGGAGCCGCGTCAGCCTCGGAGATCTAGCCCGCTCAAGTCGTGGTGAGCCTCTGGTGGATGCGCAAGTCGCAGGTTAGGGTAGAGCACCCAGTTAGCCGCGCGTGCTGCCAGTGCCGCCGCGTCCGCGCCGGTGTCGTCGTCGGAGCAGAGAGAGGGGTCGAGGGAGGAGGTTTGTGG
>VDCT01000369.1:0-24056 GCA_009763385.1 Coix lacryma-jobi var. lacryma-jobi
AAGACGCCCCATGCGTTTCCAGCGCGCGAGGCTTCCCCTTAGGGCGAACCGGGCACCGGGAGGGGGACGATGTGCGGATACATGGGTGTATGCCGAGTCTCTAAGTGATGAGTGATTGTCAACTGGGATGATGCGCATGTTCTTTGGCTTGTGTTGTGCAGGTGTCGAGCACGGATAGAGTGATCAAAGGCAAGGTGAAGGTCAAGTAGAGATGTGCCGTGCCGATGGACCGAGAGTGGCGAAGGGCGGACGTGAGGCTGGACTGAGGGACCGGTGGCCGAGGATCAGCTGTGGTGGCTGGCAGCCTGGGACAGCGACGAGCGAATACTTGCGGTCATGTGTTGCCTGAGTGTGGACATGGGGACACGTGTCGGTGGACGGGGTGCATGGGCGGTGCATCCCCTCTACAGCTTCGGTTTGGTGGTAGAGCCAGAGAAAAACCATCGGGTGGACGGTTTCTAGGTTTGGGCCTCAAAACCTGGGTGCTGAGGGTTTACGAGTTTGGCCACAAAACTCGGGCTGAGGACGGTTTCCAGGTTTGGGCCTCAAAACCTGGGCGCTGCGGGTTTGCTGAGTTTGGGCCTCAAAACTCAGATGTGGTGGGCTGGTTTCCCGGTTTGGGCCTCCAAACCGGGGGTTGGCTGGAGGCTGGTTTCCCGGTTTGGGCCACAAAACCGGGGGTGCAGAGCGAGGGCGGCACGTGGCGGCAATCGGGAGGTTGCGTCGAGGCAACGCTACGAGTTGTGGGGGTGGCCGTCGGATCCACCTACCACCGAGTTGGTCCAGAATAACCTTAGGGTTTAGCTGGTTCGCTCTGTAATTAGTTGAGGGGTGGAGTAGGAATTAGAAATTAGGATAAGTAGAGGGAGACACCCTCCTCCCTTCCTATCTCAGTTCATTTGCTCTTTGCACTTAGGGTTCCTGCTCTCCCAATCCCCTGCTGTAGCTAGCTGAGATCCGCAGAGAACCATACCTCTCTGTACTGGAGATTTTGAGGAAGTGAGGCCGTAACCTCACTGTTGTAGCGTGTGGTAGCCACACGGTTGTAGATCGATGACTTGATTCGCGTTTTGGTTCGTGTTCTTCGCGTTCCTCTTTTCTCCGCGTTTTTCCCATCGCTTGATCTCTCTCCATACTGCGTCTTTGCGAAATCCGTTTGAATCATCTTGTTCGTTTTCGAGAGGAGGTCATTTTGACCAAAGGAATTCATCTAACTCCTCACGAACAAGTAGATCGGGTTGATTTCATTTTCGTGGCATTTTTTCGTTCTTGATCTTTCCCTTTCGATTTCCCGGTGATTGAATCGATTTGAGCGGATGATTTCTTGGGGATAGTCTCCTAACTACCCCGTGATCATCTTCTCCAAGTTTGGGCAGGTGGAATTTTGATTTGGATCAGATTTGGAGAGATTCGTGAGAGGGGCGATCAAAATCGCCCTCTCTGTTCATCCGCGGACAGTCCGCCGTTGGACCCGCGGACAGTCCGGGAGTCGGGCTCCAGCCAGATCAGTGGCTGCGCAGCTCGTTCGGACAAGTCCTTTCTTGACCAGCGGACAGTCCGCAGATGTAGGTCGCGGACAGTCCGGGAACGTCCAGGGGACTTGCAGCAGCACTGTTGTTTTGCATTTTCTGCCGGCGGACAGTCCGCCAGTGAACCGCGGACAGTCCGGCCTTGGGCGGACAGTCCGGGACTCCTGGTCCGGACAGTCCGGGATTTGCCTGGAGGTTGGGTTTTGGTGCATTTGCTCTCCCGGCTCTCTCGCTTGGTTTTCGGACCTCTCGTTTGGCCTCGTAGTTGACCAAGAAACCTCTCAGGTATCTTTGCTACTTGTTAGCATCGACATTTGGGGATTTCTCAACGTAGCCGTCTATCTACGTTCGAGACTTGGTTTTTTGAGGGCCGAACTTGTGCCGGTTCTTTTGCCGCTCGGTTTGCTATCGCTTTGTGGTGCCTCGCTGTGATCCTAGGGATCATCCACCCTCTTCCAAGGGTCGTGGGCATCATGTTCTCGGTCGTAGCTTTTGGGAGTTGATTTTGGGACAATCGGCCAAAGTTTCGAGAGAAATTTTTGAGCTCCCATTCACCCCCCTCTGGTCGCCTTGCTAGTGCTTTCTCGGTCCTTCAATTGGTATCGGAGCAGTTTAAGGATCTTCCACCTTAGCCGGTTCCAGATCCACAGAAGGCGACATGGATCGCGGCGTGGGCAAACCGCCATTTTTCGATGGGACGAACTATGCGTATTGGAAGATACGCATGTCGGCCTATCTGCAGAGTTTGGGTGCTTCCATTTGGGATATTTGCAACTCTGCCGATTACGTTGTCTTGGCTGCTCGTGTGACTCAGCATCAGATCGATGAGCACGATGCCAATAGCCGAGCACGTAATGCTCTTTTCTCATGTTTGAGCATGAGTGAGTTTGATCGTGTTTCTCACCTCGCTACGGCTCGGGAGATTTGGGCTACCCTCATGCGCTTTCATGAGGGAACCTCTCAAGTCAAAACCCGTCTCTATGAGTCATTCAAGCGAGAGTATGAGAACTTTCGACATATGCCTGGCGAGAGCATAGAAAGTTTATTCGCTCGCTTTCAAGTGATTGTCAACAGGATGAGGGCTAACAAGGAGCTGTTGCCTTTCGACGATCATGAGAGGGCTCTCAAGCTTTTGCATACCCTTGATCGGTCGGTGTGGGATTCCAAAGTTCAGGCGATCATCGAATCACCTAACTATGAGACCCTCACGTGCGACGAGCTCTTCAGTAAGCTCAAGTCCAGTGAGATCGATGCCATGGCGAGGGCTTCTTATGAAAATCCTTCTGGCCCGTCAATGGCTTTGCTTTCTGGCTCTTCTGCTAACCCCTCTGGAGGCTTTGCACTTTCTTCTCTTCTTTCTGTAACAGAGGAGCAGTTGGAGTTCTTTGGGGATGACGAGTTGGCTTTGCTCGCCAACCGGTTCTCGCGGTTCCACAACAACCGCATGAACCGTCGCCGCGGAGGAGGACGCTCGGGATGCTACGAGTGCGGCGACCCTGACCACTTCATCGCCAACTGTCCCAATAAGAACAAGCATTCTGGGAAGGGCGATCATGGGCACAAGTACGACTCTGGCAAGCGCAAGGAGAAGTACGTCCCCACAAGGCACAAGCGGAAGGGCGGCTTCAGCAAGGAGTACATCAAGACCAAGTACTTGGAGAAGGCCCAGGCTGAGCAGCGTGCGTTCTTCGCCACGCTCAGCGACGTCGACGACTAGGATGACGACTCCGCTGCCTCAAGCGAAGACGAGTCCGAGAAGAAGAAGAGGATCGAGGACAAGCTGAACAGCCTCTGCTTCTTCGCCGCCGACGACGGCTTTTGCACCATGGCCCTCGATGGCGAGCTGGAGACTCCTCGGAACGACGACGACGACGACGACACCTCCCAGGTATCTCTGACCCACGACGAGCTTTCCGCTGAGGTCGAGAAACTTTCTGCCGCGCTTCTCAGTCAAGATAAGCTGCTTAGGCGTGCCGCTAGAGAGCGCAAGGAGTTTAGGCAGAAGTGGGAGGATACGGTGAAGGAACTTGATTCTGTCAAGTCCACCGTGGTTGTTACCGATGAGGAGGAGTGTGAGATGTGCACCACGCACATGACTGACCTTCTCACTTTGAGAAGTAAGTATGTTGCGTTGGTAGGAGAGGTGGATGAGCTGAAAGCTAGACCCTCGCTGTTGGGTGCATGCAAGACTTGTCCTGTCTTGCAATCTGAGTTGGCAGAGAAGAATGCCAAGATTGTGTCTCTTGAAGAGGCCAACTCAGGTAGCACATGTGTGACTAGGTGTGTTCTTTGTGAAGGTTTGGAGATGGAGATAGCCAATGTGAAGCATGACAAGATGCAAACCGAGGAGGAAAACACATACCTTCAGACCATCTTGTCATGGGTGTCTTGTGGTGAGCCGCAGCTCGGGATGATGATCTCCCAATTCAAGTGAGCTACTGGAGGTCCTAGTGTAGGCTTTGCTCCGGGTGTTGATGTTTCTGCTTTTGGGAAGATTGGAGAGTCGAGTGGTCTGAACCCGAGTGAGAAGCCCAACTCCACCACTACTCCCAAACTTACCGAGCTTCCACCCAAAGAGCCTCTCAAGCCTAACACCAAGGATGGGGTGTTTGAGGAACCTCCGAGAGCTCCACCCAAGAACCAAGTGTGGCATCCCAAACCCAACCACCTCAAGAACAAACTCGACACCATGCCACCCATCCAGGAGGAGCTTATGCCACAGAAGGGCAAAGTGATCCACTACCAAAACCCCTATGAGAGCGGTGAGGTACCATTGTGAGCATTGTGGGAGAGATGGACACTTGAGTGAGTTCTACTTTTGGCGCAAGAGAGAGGCGCACCGTGCTAGGGAGATGAACAATGCAGACATGTACCATCCTTTCCATGATGTACATGCGCCAAATGTTCAGAGACGTGCTGCTAGGCCCAGAGGTCCAGAACCTCAAGTTCCCAGGCCTAGGCAGAGGAGAGCTCCGAGGAGAGATGCTAGGCCTAGAGGTGCAGTACCTCAAGTTCCTAGGCCTAGGCCTCGTAGAGAGCGTGCCCGGCGGGAGCCTGCTGTTGTAGGTTATGGACCCCGTGGCGGTGGCTTTGTAGTTGAGCGTTTTCCCCCACCGTGTTTTGAGTATCGCGATGGACGCTCCTCCCTTAGCGGACCACGTCTTTCTAAACGTGGTGATCGCTTCCTCCGTAGGTGTGCTAGAAATGGTTTTTCTGCTAACCGTTCTTTTGAGCAGCCGGCCCAACACTGGTATTTCCTTACTTCACTAACCCCAGTGTTGGCCCGTATGCTCACCCGATGTCTTTTTATTGATGTAGGTAAAATGATTGGAGAACGTTTGGTTGGTGGATTCCGGGTGTTCGAGGCACATGACCGGAAACGCCAAGTGGTTCTCCAGTCTTAGTCCGGTCGCCGGAAAGGAGTATATCACCTTCGGCGATAACAGCAAATGTAAGGTGCTGTCTCGTGGGTCTGTGCGAGTTAATGAGCACTTCGTGTTGCGCGATGTTGCTCTTGTTTCTAACTTGCATTTTAACCTTCTTTCTGTTTCGCAACTTTTCGATGATGACTATGAGATTCGTTTTAAACCGAAGCTCAGTCGTATTTTGGACCCTCAGGGCAATCTTATTTGTGTGATTTCGCCCTTTGGGAAAGTCTTTCGTGCGGATTTCTCGGAGTCTTTTGGCATTTCTTGTTGTCTTGTGGCTGGACCTTCCACCTCTGATCTTTGGAAGTGGCATAGGAGACTTGGACATTTGAGCTTCGACTTGCTTGCAAGGCTTAGTTCACTTGGCCTAATCCGTGGATTGCCCAAGTTGCATATGGAGAAGGATCTTGTTTGCCACTCTTGTAGACAGGGGAAGATGGTTGCCGCTCCCCACCATCCAGTGACTCAGGTCATGACCAAGCGCCCTGGAGAGCTTTTGCACATGGACCTTGTTGGTCCGGCTCGGGTGAGCTCGGTTGGTGGGAAGTGGTATGTGCTTGTTATTGTTGATGACTTTCGAGATATTCATGGGTCTGCTTTTTAGTTGAGAAGACCGAGACTTTCTCCTTTGCTCGCAATCTGATTTTGCGTCTTCAGAATGAGTTCCCTTTGAACTCGATGTGAGCTATTAGGAGTGATAATGGTTCCGAATTCAAGAATTTGGATTTTGAGAAGTTTTGTAACTCTTTGGGTTTAGAGCATCAGTTTTCTTCCCCCTACATACCGCCACAGAATGGTGTTGTAGAGAGGAAAAATCGGACCCTTGTAGAGATGGCCAGGACGATGCTCGATGAGCATAGGACTCCTAGGCGATATTGGGCCGAAGCTATGAGCACTGCTTGCTATATTTCCAATCGCATTTTTCTGAGAGCTTTCTTGAAGAAGACTTCTTATGAGTTGCGTGTTGGTAGACAACCCAAGGTGAGTTAATTTAGAGTTTTTGGTTGCCATTGTTTTATACTCAAAAAAGGCAACCTGGACAAATTTGAGTCTCGTTCTTCTGACGGTGTGTTTTTGGGTTATGGCACTCACACTCGAGCTTATCGTGTACTTAACCTTGACACTAACCGAGTCATGGAGACATCCGATGTCACCTTCGACGAGACCATGGTTTGTCCCTCTTCTCGTTTTGAGCGTGCAGGTGATCACGAGGTTGGCGAGCCTCTTTTCGATGATGAAGAAGAAGGTGCTGAAGGGATAGATGACCCAGCACCTCCTCCACCTGCTGTGTCGCCAAGAGCGGCTTCTACGACGACTCACGGCCCCGACACGTCTTCTTCCTGGGGGCCGTGGGATCCGCCCCCCGAGCGGTACCTTTTGTACCCGGGGAGGCACCAGCTGCTGTTGAGGGGGAGATCACTTCTGCACGGGAGGCGCCACGACACATCAAGCGCCAAGACCCCCCTCAGCAGATGATCGACAACATTGACGATGAGTCACTCGGTCCAGGTCTCAAATATCTCACTTTGCTCATTCTGCTTTTGTTGCTGATTTTGAGCTCCGAGATGTTGGACACGCTTTGACGGATCCGGATTGGGTCAATGCCATGCATGAGGAGCTTGAGAACTTTGAGAGAAATCGGGTTTGGGTTCTAGTGTCTCTACCTTCTGAGTGTCACCCAATTGGGACAAAATAGGTTTTCAAAAACAAACAGGGAGAAGATGGCCATGTTGTGAGAAATAAGGCCAGACTCGTAGCCTAGGGATATAGTCAGAAGGAGGGGATAGACTATGAGGAGACATTTGCTCCTGTAGCTCGTTTGGAGGCAATTAGGATACTCTTGGCTTTTGCTGCATCCAAAGGTTTCAAAATTTTTCAAATGGATGTCAAGAGTGCCTTCTTAAACGGCTACATAGAAGAGGAGGTGTATGTTAGACAACCCCCCGGTTTCGAAAATCCCAAGTTTCCAAACCATGTCTTTAAACTCCACAAAGCTTTATATGGTTTGAAACAAGCCCCTAGAGCCTGGTTTGATAGGTTGAAAACCTTTTTGGTTGCTAAGGGTTTTAAAATGGGATGTGTGGATAAAACACTCTTTCTCTCAAGCAAGGCACTGATACTCCTTGGTCCAAATTTACGTGGATGATATCATTTTCGGTGGTTCTTCTCATGCTTTGGTTGCCAAGTTTGCAGATACTATGAGCAGGGAGTTCGAGATGAGCATGATGGGCGAGTTGACGTTTTTCCTCGGGTTGCAAATCAAGCAATCCCGGGAAGGAACGTTTGTGCACCAGGGCAAGTACACCCGGGACATCTTGAAGAAATTCGACATGGGTGAGGCCAAGCCTCTTCCAACACCCATGGTGACCACGACGGCCCTGGATGTGGACAAGGAGGGAGAAGCAGTGGACCAGAAGGAGTACCGGAGTATGATCGGGTCGCTGCTGTACGTGACGGCGACACGCCCGGACATCCAGTTCGCGGTGTGTCTTTGCACGCGTTTTCAGTCTTCGCCGCGCACCTCTCACCGTTAGTGTAACACCTCATGTGTTTACATGAATAAATGTTGTCATGTCATCATAAGCATTTCATAGCATCATGTGCTAGCTCACCTTGAGATGCATTCACTAAAATAAGTTTAATTCCTAATATGTGAGCATCTTTGTTTATATGCTTGTGGTGCAGCTCAAAAACCTAATTTAGAATGTCATTATGAAGTAACTTGTGTTCATTCCCATTTGACTAAAGTCATGTAAAGGCATGAATCCAAGTTCAACAATTCAAAAGATATAAAATTTATTTAGCTTAAAAATGGGAAAATCATTAAATTCCTATATAAGTTAATTAGCCCTTTCTAGTTAACTCAAAATCTATGCATAATTAGGGGTTGACCCTAAAAGCTTTTTGGTAGATCTTGAGGAGAGGTACAACTTTGGTATTCAAAGTTTTCAAAGTTTCTGTACAAAATTTAAAGTAATTTTGAATTTACTCAAACCCTGGAAATGGTCACCTTTTGACTTTAAACTTGCATTTCAAAAACTATTTGAAATCTGAGTTTGAGATCTACATCAAAGTTGTAGAGAATTTCAAAATGAGCATTTAATACATTGACCATTTTTCAACTGTCAATGCAAAATCAAAAGTAATTTTGCTTTTACTGTAAAACCCTAACTCTGTCCCCTTTTCAAATTTCAAATTTGAATCGGTTTGAACTGTTTTGATCAAATTGACCTATTTCCATTTGAAATCAGCCAAAGAGTGTTAAAGCAAAGTTGTACAACTTTTCAAACTCTACATTTCATATTTTGACAAATCTTGAAGTGTAGTTCAATTTCAAAAGTAATTTCGAAAATTCAGAAAGGGGAGAGAGCAAGGAACAGTGCCAAGGGGGGAAACGCCTGGAGCTCGGCCAGCGAGCTGCTTCCCCTGTGCAGCTCGCGCTGGGGCGCATGCGCCGCGCCAGCGAGCTGCCTGCTAGCTTCGCGCGCGTGCAACACCCCGCCCCTCTTTTCGTCTCTATCGTCCTCAGAAGCGCCGTGTCTCCCTTTCTCCTCCACTCGCTCGCCGCCGCCGCCTTCCTCTGCTCGGCTACGCCGGCCGTGTGAGAGCTCGTTCGCCCCGTTTGCCGCACCAACAGTTCGCCTCGTCGTTGCGGAGCTATGAGCTAGGTCGCAGTCCCTCTCGCCCCCGCAACAGCCCGTCGTAACCGCCGTCTTCATCTCCGTCCCGGACGCCGCCATCGACGCCATCCCCGTGGTCAGCGAACTCGGAGTTCGTTCGTCTTCACCTGAGCCTCGTTCTCGCTTTCTCATCTCTTTCTGATGCCTAACAGCCAGGTCCTTGACCTTTTCTCCCTCTGTCGCAGCCGGAACAGACCGTCGCCGTCGAGCCGCACCGCTGGAACTCGCCGTCGTCGTCGATCCTCGCTGTTCGGAGCCGCGTCAGCCTCGGAGATCTAGCCCCGCTCGAGTCGTGGTGAGCCTCTGGTGCTGATGCGCAAGTCCGCAGGTTCGGTAGAGACACCCATTAGCCGCGTGCTGCCGCCGTGCCGCCGCGTCCGCCGTTGTCGTCGTCGAGCTAGAGAGAGGGTCGAGGGAGGGAGGTTTGTGGGTTCAGCAGAGTCGTGAGGCGCAAGGGGAAGGTGCTGAGCGCGTTGGTTTGGCGGGAGGAGGGTCTCGTTGCTCCGGCGTGCGCGAGCCGAGCTCGCCGCTGCAAGCCCCGGAGGTCGGGGACGTGTCGATTTGAATTCGACTAAACCCGAGGGCCTAGGTGCAAAGACCATGACTCAGTTGAATAGTGTTCAACAGTGTCGAGGGCTTAGTTGTAGTTTGGTTAAAGCCGGAGGGTTTTTCTGCAAAACCTGGCTGTGCAAGCGCGGGCAGGCCCAAGTTGGGCCGGTTTGCGTGCAGGTTGGGCTGAGCTGGGCGGTTTCGGCCCAACAGGGCTGTTTTTATTTAAGTATATTAATCTATTTTCTACTTATGGGAATGCAAATGTTGAGTTTTGGTTATTTTTGTATGAATTAATCTGTTGATCCAAAAATCATGGAAAAATTTGTACATGTTCTCTGAGATGTGTAGTTTTTATTAAAAATATAATATATGCATGTTTCTGTATACTGATCTGCAGTAAAAATTGTGCCTTATAATTCTTGAATCATTGTTCAATGATTTTTATAAAATTGAGTTAACTCCAAAAATGCTAAAATTATTTTGTGCACTGTTTGGGTCATAACCAATCAGTGTGAGAAGTTGAACTAGTTTAAGCATAGTTTGCTTCACAACTTAATTTCATGCTAATTAAAATTGCTTTCTTTATGAATAAGTAATGTTGTAAAACATGAAAACCTAAGTTTCTTTATGGTAGATTTGAAGGTTAAGATAAGTGAATTATCTTGATCTGCTGAGTGAATTATCTTGATCTGCTGCTTGATGCAGGCAAGTGTCACTCATATAAACCATGTATGTTTATGCAAGATGGTTTTGTTGGCTTGCAACTTTACCGTGAGGGAAAGTTGTTGCAAGTCAAGTGTTTATAACTTAGTAAATTCCATCTTTACCATGATCATGACATGAGCATCTCATCATCATGCACTCTTTGTCGTGTAGTTTCCGAAGAGATCGATTGGTCCGGTCGAGGTTGGTCCAGGGGGTTCGGAAGTGTCCCTGTTGATCCGGAATATCAGGAGTTCCCGACTTTCTCGGTCAACGAAGGCAAGCCCCGGTTCATTTAACCATTTCCTTGGATTTACAATTACACTTACTTCGATAACCGATGCATTAGATGTTTATCAAATAAATGCTTTAAACCTGTTGATGCATGATCTACCTTGTTATTGATATATCATTCCTTGATACCTGCTTTATGCAAATGATAGAAATGCTTAGACCTTGCTTTATGAAGCTTTTGATAAATGTTTTCGATTCTTATCGTTTTGGAATGATAATGAGAAAGAATGATGGTTAAGACCAGACGGGCACATACATTGAACCTTGGGTTGGTGTAGGGTGACCCGGATGTGTCGGATTAGGGTTAACCGTTGTTGGCCTGCTAGATTGAGAACTGTGAAGTACCGATCATATGCTACGGTAAGCCCTACCTTGGTGATTCTTAGATGAGCACGGCTACTCGCGCACTGGGAGTGGAGAGATGGCGGGAGTACTACTACCCTCGTGGGTTAAAGTCCCGGATTGGAGGTGTACAATTACTCTCGGGTGGCGCGGACCCGGTCTTGTTTGGAGGATCCGAGGCTGGGGTTGGTATATGTGTGATCCAGGGTCTACATATATCGTATGATCGTGGAAAACTCCCAGATCTGGTTTAATCGGTTCGAATCGTCGTGCTCCTCGGTTAAGGAGACTCAATCTTTCGACCCGCATCGTAGAATAAAATGGAACTTGTTTAAGAAAGAATGATAATGAATATTTCACTTGTGTCACTTTCAGTTCTTACCATGTACTTAAATGATTAAGTAAAATTTGGATCTAGAATTACTTTAGTAAGCTTTTATGCGAATGAAAAATACTGTTGAGCCTACCCAAACTAGCATATCTGTTCCTTCTCCTATCTTGTCGGTTGAGCCTTGTTGAGTACCTTTGTACTCAGGGTTTGTTAAACCCCTATTGCAGGTGACGTTCACGAGCAGCCTTGCTTTGAGGCTTGTTGCGTGACCGTCATTGAGGAGGACGTGTCTGGGGAGGAGTAATGCAACCCTTAGGCGGGGTTGTTTGTGTGAAATACAGTTTTTATTAATGTTGCTTCCATGACTTAGGGTGAAGTTTGAAACTCTGGTTTGTAATAACGACGCGAGTTTGAACAAATGGTTTGTAAAACTTATGGTGTAATACTTCCGCGCTTTTATCTCTGATGTATATTATTTGTGAAATGTTGTAATTCTGCATGACTCTTGCAATGATCCTGGGAGTGTAAGGAAACATGGATGAGTCGGGTTACCCGATGACACGTGGTGGGTCTTTTGGGTTATTGGGCACAGTGTATGACTGTCCGAGGTCTGTAGAACAAGGACAGGTACACGTGGGCCTTAATAATTCAGGAGGTTCCGTCACAGTCAGGTGGTCAAGCGCATTATGAGGTATTTATCCTTCACTCCAGAATTTGGGATTTGGTATTCTGCTTCCTCCACTCTTTCCCTTTGTGGTTATTCCGATGCCGATTTTGCTGGTTGCCGGTATTGATCGCAAGTCCACTTCTGGGACTTGTCAGTTGATTGGTTCTTCTCTTGTATCGTGGTCTTCTCGCAAGCAGTCTAGTGTCGCCCAGTCTACCACGGAGGCTGAGTATGTTGCTGCGGCTAGCTGCTGTTCCCAGTTACTCTGGATGATGGCCACTTTGCGTGATTTTTGGTCTGAGCTTTTCTCGTGTTCCTTTGCTTTGTGACAGCACAAGTGCGATTAGCGTTGCTAAAAACCCCGTTCTTCACTCGAAGACCAAACACATTGATGTGCGCTCTCATTTTCTGCGAGACCACTATGAGTAGGGTGATATCGACCTTCGCCATGTCGATACTCATCATCAGTTGGCTGATATTTTCACCAAGCCTTTGGACCAATCAACTTTTAATCGGTTGAGAGGTGAGCTTGGTGTGTGTTTCCCCTTTTAGATGGGGGAAACATTTTGACTCTTGTATGATACACTGACTTTGTGTTTTTCAGTTGTTTTTGTTTCTTTTTGGGTTCTTCATGCATCTTTGCATTTCAGCATACACTTTTACATTCTGAGCTTCATGAATATAGTCTGAAGAATGTAACTATGCTCTGTGTAGTCTTTGCTCTGATGCTTTATGTTGATGTTGTAGCTTATGCTCTTTCTGATCACCGATACTGTGAGCTGAGCTATTTTTGAATGGTGAATTTGATAATGAACTTAAAATTTGCAAATATTCACCATTGAGATATGCAACTAGCATGGGTAGAATGTGTCGAAGTCACTTATGCTATTTATGTATGCTAGGTTGCTATGTCTCTAGTGTTGAGTCATTCACTTGCTTGGTATGTCATATTTTGTTTAAAATCTGAACCAAGTTAAGTGAATTGAAAAGATCGAGATGGGTTTGCTTGTTAGCACCTCACAGTTTCGAGACTGTTTCTCATTGCACTTTGAGTTAAACTTGAGCTGTGTAGTGTATGACCAAAACTGTTGCTTTAAGCTTCTGATTGCTTATGCATAGGCTTCGCACAGTTGGAAAGTTAGGCAATAACAAGCATTCAACCTCTCGTAGTCACATGCTGATTTCTGGACTTGTGTAATTTCACCGTTGCAACTCCGATTAAAATTTGAAATCACAAGTGTATGCTTCAGTTTTCAATTGGCATCAGCATGATGATTGAACTGTGCTAGGGGTAGTTCACCTTGTATACATGTTTAGCACTTGTTTGACTTTCTGTCTATACATGTCTTGTGCTATTTTGATGGTGAATACTTTTTGGCTGAAAACTGCTCTTTTTGCTCTAATTTCAGACTTAGTGATCAGTTTGAGCCTTTGCTAGCATTATGTGCGTTTTCTGAGTCATCGGATCATAACTCTGTAGAGCATCTTTGCACTCTTTTGAGTATACTCCTGAAGCTCCTAACTTGCATTTTGACTCATATGCATTTTGGAAGGGGCAGAACTTCTCTTGTTGGTAGGAGAACTTCTCTGATTGGCACTTTTGGTGGTGCATTTTCTGAGGGGGAGCATTGTTTCTTGATAAGTGCATTTTCAACTAAGGGGGAGAAATTGCAATCATTACCCTCCGTCTGAACTAAGGGGGAGCTTTCCTGGTTGTTTGCACTATTCAAGGGGGAGTTCTTGCTGCTTCCTGTTGGCCATTAGGTTTTGGTATCGAGCTTTCTTGCTAGTTGTGTTGAGCCTCTGTGCCTCTATCTTGAGGGACTAGCATTTTGCTTTGATTTTCATTTGGCATTTGCTAGCAGTGTTGAGCCTGTTCTACCTCTTCTTGAGGGCTAGCTTTGCTTTGCTTGGTCGCGTCGAGCCGTTGCCCATGTCTTTGGGGACCAAGTTGTTTCGCTCTTTCCACTTGACCTTCTTCGGCTTTGCTATGCTTTTGGGTCATTTGGTCGAGTTCTCTCTCCTTCTTCTTCCTTTCTTCTGCTTCTATTATGATTTGTGTTGGTAGTTGACAATGCACTCATCAAGGGGGAGATTGCGGATACATGGGTGTATGCCGAGTCTCTGAGTGATGAGTGATTGTCAACTGGGATGATGCGCATGTTCTTTGGCTTGTGTTGTGCAGGTGTTGAGCACGGATACAGTGATCAAAGGCAAGGTGAAGGTCAAGTAGAGACGTGCCGTGCCGATGGACCGAGAGTGGCGAAGGGCGGACGTGAGGCTTGGACTGAGGGACCGGTGGCCTGAGGATCAGCTGTGGTGGCTGGCAGCCTGGGACAGCGACGAGGGAAGACTTGCGGTCATGTGTTGCCTGAGTCGTGGACTTGGGGACACGTGTCGGTGGACGGGGTGCACGGGCGATGCATCCCCTCTATAGCTTCAGTTTGGTGGTAGAGCCAGAAAAAAACCATCGGGTGGACGGTTTCCAGGTTTGGGCCTCAAAACCTGGGTGGTGAGGGTTTCCGAGTTTGGCCACAAAACTCGGGCTGAGGACGGTTTCCAGGTTTGGGCCTTAAAACCTGGGCACTGCGGGTTTGCTGAGTTTGGGCCTCAAAACTCAGATGCTGGTGGGCTGGTTTCCCGGTTTGGGCCTCAAAACCGGGGGTTGGCTGGAAAGGCTGGATTCCCGGTTTGGGCCACAAAACCGAGGGTGCAGAGCGAGGGCGGCACATGGCGGCAATCGGGAGGTTGCGTCGAGGCAACGCTACGAGTTGTGCGGGCGTGGCCGTCGGATCCACCTACCACCGAGTTGGTCTAGAATAACCTTAGGGTTTAGCTGGTTCGCTCTGTAATTAGTTGAGGGGTAGAGTAGGAATTAGAAATTAGGATAAGTAGAGGGAGACACCCTCCTCCCTTCCTATCTCAGTTCATTTGCTCTTTGCACTTAGGGTTTCCTGCTCTCCCAATCCCCTGCTGTAGCTAGCTGAGATCCACAGAGAACCATACCTCTGTGTACTGGAGATTTTGAGGAAGTGAGGCCGTAACCTCACTGTTGTAGCGTGTGGTAGCCACACGGTTGCAGATCAATGACTTGATTTGCGTTTTGGTTCGTGTTCTTCGCGTTCCTCTTTTCTCCACGTTTTTCCCGTCGCTTGATCTCTCTCCATACCGCGTCTTTGCGAAATCCGTTTGAATCATCTTGTTCATTTTCGAGAGGAGGTCATTTCGACCAAAGGAATTCATCTAACTCCTCACGAACAAGTAGATCGGGTTGATTTCGTTTTCATGGCATTTTTTCGTTCTTGATCTTTCCCTTTCGATTTCCCGGTGATTGAATCGATTTGAGCGGATGATTTCTAGGGGATTGTCTCCTAACTACCCCGTGATTATCTTCTCCAAGTTTGGGAACGTGGAATTTTGATTTGGATCAGATTTGGAGAGATTCGTGAGAGGGGCGATCAAAATCGCCCTCTCTGTTCATCCGCAGACAGTCCGCCGTTGGACCCGCGGACAGTCCGGGAGTCGGGCTCCAGCCAGATCAGTGGCTGCGCAGCTCGTTCCGACAAGTCCTTTCTTGACCGGCGGACAGTCCGCAGGTGTAGGTCGCGGACAGTCCGGGAACGTTCAGGGGACTTGCAGCAGCACTGTTGTTTTGCATTTTCTACCGGCGGACAGTCCGCCAGTGAACCGCGGACAGTCCGGCCTCGGGCGGACAGTCCGGGACTCCAGGTCTGGACAGTCCGTGATTTGCCTAGAGGTTGGGTTTTGGTGCGTTTGCTCTCTCGGCTCTCTCGGTTGGTTTCCGGACCTCTCGTTTGGCCTCGTAGTTGACCAAGAAACCTCTCTAGGTATCTTTGCTACTTGTTAGCATCGGTATTTGGGGATTTCTCAATGTAGCTGTCTATCTACGTTCGAGACTTGGTTTTTGAGGGCCGAACTTGTGCCGGTTCTTTTGCCGCTCGGTTTGCTATCGCTTTGTGGTGCCTCGCTGTGATCCTAGGGATCATCCACCTTCTTCCAAGGGTCGTGGGCATCACATTCTCGGTCGTAGCTTTTGGGAGTTGATTTTGGGACAATCGGCCAAAGTTTCGAGAGAAATTTTTGAGCTCCCATTCACCCCCCTCTGGTCGCCTTGCTAGTGCTTTCTCAGACCTTCACGATGGGGTAGAAATAGGTCGTGTACTAGCGTTAATGGAAAAATCGGCCGAAAACGGAGGCGACCGGCGCGTCCGCGCGGGTTTGGCCACAGTCGCGGATAGCTAGCGGGGTGCCCAAGACGCCCCATGCGTTTCCAGCGCGCGAGGCTTCCGTCCTTGGGGCGAACCGGGCGCCGGGAGGGTTACGATGGGGTAGAAATAGGCCGTGTACTAGCGTTAACGGAAAAATCGGCCAAAAACGAAGGAGACCGGCGCGTCCGAGCGGGTTTGGCTACAGTCGCGGATAGCTATCGGGGTGCCCAAGACGCCCCATGTGTTTCCAGCGCGCGAGGCTTCCGTCCTTGGGGCGAACCGGGCGCCGGGAGGGGGACGATGGGGTAGAAATAGGCCGTGTACTAGCGTTAATGGAAAAATCGGCCGAAAACGGAGGAGACCGGCGCGTCCGCGCGGGTTTGGCCACAGTCGCGGATAGCTAGCGGGGTGCACAAGACGCCCCATGCGTTTCCAGCTCACGAGGCTTCCGTCCTTGGGGCGAACCGGGCACCGGGAGGGGGACGATGGGGTAGAAATAGGCCGTGTACTAGCGTTAACGGAAAAATCTGCCGAAAACGGAGGATACCGGCGCGTCCGCGCGGGTTTGGCCACAGTTGCGGATAGCTAGCGGGGTGCCCAAGACGCCCCATGCATTTCTAGTGCGCGAGGCTTCTGTCCTTGGGGCGAACCGGGCACCGGGAGGGGGACGATGGGGTAGAAATAGGCCGTGTACTAGCGTTAACGGAAAAATCGGCCGAAAACGGAGGAGACCGGCGCGTCCGCGCGGGTTTGGCCACAGTTGCGGATAGCTAGCGGGGTGCCCAAGATGCCCCATGCGTTTCCAGCGCGCGAGGCTTCCGTCCTTGGGGCGAACGGGGCGCCGGGCGGGGGACAATGGGGGTAGAAATAGGCCGTGTACTAGCGTTAACGGAAAAATCGGCCGAAAACGGAGGAGACCGGCGCGTCCGCGCGGGTTTGGCCACAGTCGCGAATAGCTAGCGGGGTGCCCAAGACGCCCCATGCATTTCCAGCGCGCGAGGCTTCCGTCCTTGGGGCGAACCGGGTGCCGGGAGGGGGACGATGGGGTAGAAATAGGCCATGTACTAGCGTTAACGGAAAAATCGGCCGAAAACGGAGGATACCGGCGTGTCCGCGCGGGTTTGGCTATAGACGCCAAATGCGTTTCCAGCGCGCGAGGCTTCCGTCCTTGGGGCGAACCGGGTGCCGGGAGGGGGACGATGGGGTAGAAATAGGCCATGTACTAGCGTTAACGGAAAAATCGGCCGAAAACAGAGGAGACCGGCGCGTCCGCGCGGGTTTGGCCACAGTCGCGGATAGCTAGCGGGGTGCCCAAGACGCCCCATGCATTTCTAGCGCGCGAGGCTTCCGTCCTTGGGGCGAACCGGGCGCCGGGAGGGGGACGATGGGGTAAAAATAGGCCGTGTACTAGCGTTAACGGAAAAATCGGCCGAAAACGGAGGAGACCGGCGCGTCCGGGCGGGTTTGGCCACAGTCGCGGATAGCTAACGGGGTGCCCAAGACGCCCCATGCGTTTCCAGCGCGCGAGGCTTCCGTCCTTGGGGCGAACCGGGCGCCGGGAGGGGGACGATGGGTAGAAATAGGCCGTGTACTAGCGTTAACGGAAAAATCGGCCGAAAACGGAGGAGACCGGCGCGTCCCGCGCGGGGTTTGCCACACTCGCGGATAGCTAGCGGGGTGCCCAGAGGCCCCATGCGTTTCCAGCTCGCGAGGCTTCCGTCCTTGGGGCGAACCGGGCGCCGGGAGGGGGACGATGGGGTAGAAATAGGCCGTGTACTAGCGTTAACGGAAAAATCGGCCGAAAACGGAGGAGACCGGCGCGTCCGCGCGGGTTTGGCCACAGTCGCGGATAGCTAGCGGGGTGCCCAAGACGCCCCATGCGTTTTCCAGCGCGCGAGGCTTCCGTCCTTGGGGCGAACCGGGCGCCGGGAGGGGGACGATGGGGTAGAAATAGGCCGTGTACTAGCGTTAACGGAAAAATGGGCCGAAAACGGAGGAGACCGGCGAGTCCGCGCGGGTCTGGCCACAGTCGCGTATAGCTAGCGGGGTGCCCAAGACGCCTTATGCGTTTCCAGCGCGCGTGGCTTCCATCCTTGGGGCGAACCGGGCGTCGGGAGGGGGACGATGGGGTAGAAATAGGCCGTGTACTAGCGTTAACGGAAAAATCGCCCGAAAACGGATGAGACCGGCGCGTCCGCGCGGGTTTGGCCACAGTCGCGGATAGCTAGTGGGGTGGCCAAGAACGCCCCATGTGTTTCCCAGCGCGCGAGGCTTCCGTCCTTGGGGGCGAACCGGGCGTCGGGAGGGGGACGATGGGGTAGAAATAGGCCGTGTACTAGCGTTAACGGAAAAAACGGCCGAAAACGGAGGAGACCGCGCGTCCGCACGGGTTTGGCCACAGTCCCGGATAGCTAGCGGGGTGCCCAAGACGCCCCATGTGTTTCCAGCGCGCGAGGCTTCCATCCTTGGGGCGAACCGGGTGCGGGGAGGGGGGACGATGGGGTAGAAATAGGCCATGTAATAGCATTAATGGAAAAATCGGCCGAAAAACGGAGGAGACCGGCGCGTCCGCGCAGGTTTGGCCACAGTCGCGGATAGCTAGCGGGGTGCTCAAGACGCCCCATGCATATCCAGCGCGCGAGGCTTCCATCCTTGGGGCGAACCGGGCGCCGGGAGGGGGACGATGGGGTAGAAATAGGCCATGTACTAGCGTTAACGGAAAAAATCGACCGAAAACAGAGGAGACCGGCGCGTCCGCGCGGGTTTGGCCACAGTCGCGGATAGCTAGCAGGGTGCCCAAGACGCCCCATGCGTTTCCAGCTCACGAGGCTTTCGTCCTTGGGGCGAACCGGGCGCCGGGAGGGGGACGATGGGGTAGAAATAGGCCATGTACTAGCGGTTAACGGAAAAATCGACCGAAAACAGAGGAGACCGGCGCGTCCGCGCGGGTTTGGCCATAGTCGCGGATAGCTAGCAGGGTGCCCAAGACGCCCCATGCGTTTCCAGCTCACGAGGCTTTCGTCCTTGGGGCGAACCGGGCGCCGGGAGGGGGACGATGGGGTAGAAATGGGCCGTGTACTAGCGTTAACGGAAAAATCGGCCGAAAACAGAGGATACCGGCTCGTCCGCGCGGGTTTGGCCACAGTCGCGGATAGCTAGCGGGGTGCCCAAGACGCCCCATGCGTTTCCAGCTCGCGAGGCTTCCGTTCTTGGGGCGAACCGGGCACCGGGAGGGGGACGATGGGGTAGAAATAGGCCGTGTACTAGCTTTAACGGAAAAATGGGCCGAAAACGGAGGATACCGGCGCGTCCGCGCGGTTTGGCCACAGTCGCGGATAGCTAGCGGGGTGCCCAAGACGCCCGATGCATTTCCAGTGTGCGAGGCTTCCGTCCTTGGGGGGCGAACCGGGCGCCGGGAGGGGGGACGATGGGGTAGAAATAGGCCGTGTACTAGCGTTAACGGAAAAATCGCCGAAAACGGAGGAGACCGGCGCGTCCGCGCGGGTTTGGCCACAGTCTGCGGATAGCTAGCGGGGTGGCCCAAGACGCCCCATGCGTTTCCAGCGCGCGAGGCTTCCGTCCTTGGGGCGAACCGAGCGCCGGGAGGGGGACGATGGGGTTAGAATAGGCCGTGTACAGCGTTAACGGAAAAATCGTGCCCGAAAACGGAGGAGACCGGCGCGTCCGCGCGGGTTTGGCCACAGTCACGGATAGCTACCGGGGGTGCCCGAGACGCCCCATGCATTTCCAGGCTCGCGAGGCTTCCGTCCCTTGGGGCGATCCGGGCGCCGAGAGGAGTGGTCGATGGGGTAGAAATAGGCCATGTACTAGCGTTAACGGAAAAATCGGCCGAAAACGGAGGATACCGGCGCGTCCGCGCGGGTTTGGCCATGTTGGGGGCACACTTGCTCAACCCCCGCACTTGTGCGGGGAGAACAGCGAAGGTGGCCAAGCGTCGGAAGCCAAAGTGGAAGCGAAGGTCTTGAACTCAATTAATGCTGTAGGGCACTGATCCCAAAAAAACATCCCTCTTCACACTGTTCACCCCTTGGTATTTATAGTGAACACCAAGGGGCACAGGTCAAATTACAAAAGGGTACAGCAAAGATTCCTTGCCTCCATGCAGGGAGGAGGGGTAAAAAGGTAAGTACACAGTAGAGGCTGAAACCCTAGCCGGTCTTTCCCCTGTGCGCCGCCACCTGACTCGGACCGCCCTCGGGAATGGGACGGTGAGGCGTTGGCCTTTGATTCATGCTCGCCTTCGGACCCGCGACCTTCGCTGCTCGCCGGACCTTCGACTTGCTCGTCTACCTTCGACCTTCGGTCGCCCTTGGCCTGCGACCTTCGCCGCTTGCTTGGTCCGCCCTGAGTAGAGCGACCCTGGGACCCGGCGAGGGTCGCCCGCCGTGCCGCGAAGCCTTAACCTGCAGGGAGTGGAGAAGGGAGCATCGAGGGTCGGACTCACGCCCGAAGGTTAGAAAATTGATCCCGAAAGGAAGGGGACCTCGCGAGGGACATAAAGACCACGCGAGGGTTGTTCTTGGCACCATATCTGGGCGGCGTCTTTGCTGAGGGTCCCTTTCCCCAACAGTAGCCCCTCGTTGCCTTGGATCTAAAAACGGAGTTTTAGGCCCAAGCCAGCGCATTTTGGACGGGAAAACGTAAAGGGACCCTTGGCAGCGACGCCCGCGGCTGCTTTGGGCCGTATCGTTGTATTGTAGTTCGTAGTGTTGAGGCCCGTTTCGTTTTTTGCGCCGCGTTTTTCGATTGTCGTGCTGATACTGTCGCGGGAGTGCCGGCCGCTTGGTCTATAAAAAGGAGGGGTAGGTGAGCGGTTAAAGGACGTGCCCAAATTCGCCCTAGCCACCCTGCTGTTGCAATTTTCCTGTAGCGAAGGTTTGTTTTAGTTTGACTGCGAGGGTTGAGGCAAGCATTCGCTGCGCGAAGGTGTTAGCGATTAGAGAGATGGCTAGGCTGAGGCAGACTGCTCGTGCTGCTTCCCCTGTTTCGGTGGAAGAGGGGATTACCTTCGAGTTTGGGCTCAGCCGAGTGTGCGCATCGGAGATTGCGTCTTATGTTAGGTGGGGTTGGGTCGAGGAGGGCAAGGCGAGGACCAGCGTCGGGGAGACGGTGCCGAAGGCTGATGCGGATGAAGTTGTAGTGTTTGAAGAATTTTTTTCGGCTGGCCTTCGCTTCCCGGCCCACTCCTTCGTGGCCTCTGTGTTGCGAAGGTTCAACCTGAGGTTTCATCAGCTGACACCTTCATGTTTTACGAAGATGTCGGTGTATGTGTGGGCGTGCCGTTCCCAAGGTATGCTCCAAATGTCGAAGGTTTTGTTCGCACTCATCGGGTGCACATGCAGCCTCGGAAGATTGATTGTGGCGAGGGTAAAGCTGTCTGGGTCAATTTGCTGTGTACACATTCTGCCACCGCGCTGGGTCGGAGTTGCCAGTGCAAGCTCAGAAGAACAAGTGGACCAGCGGGTGGCAGGAATTTTGGTTTTACTACAAGCTCAGTGATGTGGCGGAGCTGTGCGGTGAGCTCCCGCCTCTTGGGGATGTAAGTGCGGAGGCCAAAATGGACGGCGAAGCACATGCGGCCGTTGATTGTTTGAGGGTTGTCTCACGCTCTCAGTGCGCCCGCGACCTGGTTGAAGAGTACTGTTGCGCCAAGATCTGGCCCCTTCGGCGAGAAACAAGTATGGTTTGAGGTTGAGGATGACCCTCGCTACCAGGGCAAGGGGTTGAAGAGACCGAAGGTTGATTTGAACAAGGTCTGGGCGAATGTTTTTCAAGAAGTTTCCCAGGCGAGAGGATGGGCTCGAGGTTATATATAAACGCGTGCAGCAGTGGGTGGAGGAGTTAGTTGGCAAATGTCAACGTTGGAAAATAAGCTATACACAGCGCGGATAGGCGCCGAAGGTCGAGTTAACAGACTGTTCGACATTCTTGGCATTCAGTATCCGAACTGGCCCGTTCCGTCGAGCGAAGAGGCTCCGAAGAAGAGGAAGCGTGCCGCTGCGAGAGATGAGGAAGTTGTCTCTCGGCCGAAGAGGGGTCGTGGCCGTGGGCGCGGCGGTCCTGGCGGGCGGGCGAAGGTTTTGGCGACGAGGGTCGCAGCTGTTGGTACTTCGGGCACTTCCACGTCCTTGGCCGTTGCCTCGAGCGGCCAAGGCTCTGCTAAGGTTGTTGGAGTGGTGCCCCGCGTGGGCGGTATCGGAGCTTTAATTCAGATTTCGGATGATGAAGGCGTCTCCGAAGACACCGATAAGGAAGAGAAAGAAAAGGAAAAGGAAAGGGGGGTAGAGGAGTCATCTAGCGAGGGCAGCGATTCATCCAGCAGCGAGGATGACTCCGATAAAGACGTTTCTATTGGGGACGCCCGAGGAAAAAGGATAGCTTCGTCCAGTGCTGTTGCTGCGGCTGCCAAAGATGTTGAAGAAGTGCTGCGGGAACTGGAGGGAGAGAGCCCTCGACGAGGGTCACTGCCCGATTACGCCGGCACGCACATTTGGGTCGAGGGATCCGAAGTTAATGGTGACCAGGAGTCGGACCCTGTTGCCTGGAAAGAGGCCATATGGCGAAGCCAGCCGGACAAGCCTTCCTTACTACGCGAAGGAGCTTGGCGTTACTGACCCGGCGACCCATCTGTACACGAGCGCGGACCTTCAGGCGACTCGTTGCCGTGCTCTCCGGAGGAAAGGCGATTCCTAGGTCGCGTGTTCAACCGGGTCTGTCTGCCGGAAAGCGGAGCTTCGGCTCGCTGGCGAGCCTTTGGATAATATTCATGATGATATTGATGTGAAAGTGGCTGAGCTGATGCTCCTCAACCGGTCGGCGCGTCGAAGGGCTAGTTACAATCTCATTATCTAACGTACCGGTTGAAAGACACGCAGAAAACCACAAGGAGCTTCGCCAGAGCTTGGAGGACAAGGAGCGGAGCTGAAAGCTGCCTTAGAGGAGCTGAGGAAGTGGAAGAAAGAAGCTCAAGAGGCTTGCGAGGACCAGTGCGGAGCTCCTCGCTGCAGGACGGCAAAAAGATAAAGACTGGCGTCTGCAAACGAGCGCGCAGAAAAGTTGTCAACGGAGGTGGCAACCCAGGCCGAGGCTTGGCGGAGAGTCTATCTAGGTTAAAGCTAAGATAGACGCATGTTTGACTGAAGCCGGAGGTTCAGCACCGGGGAGCCACTTCCTACGGTCAGCGTGTGAGGCTTTCGAGGTTGGTTAAGCAACGAGTTGGGTGTGTTTAGCTCGCTGGTTAGGAATGCAGCTGATTTTGTGGGTATGCCGGTGCGCTGGCGATGGCTGGAACCTCCGTCAAGCGGACTGCGAGCACCTTCGGAAAATTAAGAACCTAACCATATTTTTCCGACCGTTGATGAAGTGCGACAAATGAAGGCTGACGATGCCGAGGTCCGGAACTGCGCGATGCGGTTGCTTCGCAAGTTGTGGATTGCTGGCGGCGACCGAGCTCTTGCCTTCGAGGAGGCTGCCGAAGCAACTCGTCAGGTTGTATTGTTGAAGAGTGACGTTTGGCGTTATTTCAATGATTATGGACTTGGTATTGACTCGTGTTTTCAATTTTGTCTTTTGGTGTTTACAGGCTCGTAAGGAGGCGATGCCTTCGCCGGCTGCGGCCGTTGAAACTGGCGGGAGCTCCGCAGCGGCTGATGCTCCTTGCTCTGCAGAGGCTCCGCCGCTCGAGGTTGAAGCGTTGACTGCGGAAGCCTCGGTCGCCGGCGAAGGTGTCGAACGAGAGGTGGCTGCGGAGGAGGCACCAACTGACGTTGCGGAGGCTGTAACTGGCGAGATCGAGACGGGAGCCTGACGGAAGCGAGCAGGTGTGAAGTTTTTGGGTTGTATAGATGAGGTCATTTTGTAATGGTTGCGATGCTTGTAAAACTTGGGGATGCTGAGATACTTTTCGGTATTTATGCAATGCAGGTTCCTGACGGAACCGTGTTAGAAGTATTTGATGTGACGCCACTGACGCTTAATTACCAGGATACTTTTAAACTGGCGAGTCGTGGGCCGTGCAAAGTTAAAACATCCTTCGTTCCTTCGAGCGTTTTTGGTGGTCAAAGGTGCGAAGGTACGATTTGAAGAATAGTAGGTCGAGCAGCTTTTGGCGCGAGGCGGACTTTACTGATCGTCAAGCTACGCGCTATTGTTTGGTCCGTCTTCGTCTTCGCAAGTTGCTTTAGACGATGATATTGATGATAGTAGTGCGTTGGATTATTTGTTTGGGCGAAGTAAGCTTGAAGTGGGCCCCGACGGATCGCTGGTGGTTCCGAAGGAGGAA
>VDCT01000046.1:0-21467 GCA_009763385.1 Coix lacryma-jobi var. lacryma-jobi
CATTGGAAAATCTAAACCTAATTACATAGAGGAGAGAGGTTATCCATTCGAGGGACACCTCTACAACTCCATGATGATGTGTTGCCTCAGGGGGGTCCTGGGTTTATTATATAGGGGCTCCTGGCCTCCCCTCCACCTTGGGCAAGCGATGTGGTACTAAATCCTTCGTCATATGCACTTGGGCCTAAATGGGCCAAAACGTGTTGGAGAGGTCGGTTGGAGTGCGTCACGCGAAGGGGGACAAAATTGGGCCCAATACCCGACCGGTCGGTCTATAGAGGAGACTGGTCGGTCTGCCCCTATGACAGGTGGGCCCCGCCTTCCGTGGGTCGTCTTCTCTTGTCTTCTGGAATGTTTTGGAATGTTCTAGAATTTTCCAAGTCGTATCCATCGAGGACTCTCTCGTCGGGACTCCAAATGTAGCAAACCATATGTCCATTTTGATCGTCTCGACGAGGTCTTCGCAATGGTGTGCTCTGTTTCATCACTTGAGATACTTTTATATGGTGAAATATTGATAATCCTGCAAAACAAGTGAGAGCACCAAAACTCGTGGAACTTGTTAGTTTCAAACCCTACAACTATGCTTTGTGATTCATTTAGTGTCATTTCATGCAATAGTTGATGGTTAATTATGAGCATTAGTGAGCATCAACAACTACAGCAGCAGACTCTAATGTTCAAGGAGAAGCTGATGTCTGCACCCCCTCAGTACCCTCAGTGGCAGTGGCAGCAGCTCCCTCAGTAGCAGTAACAGTTTCTGTGGCAGCCACCTGTCCCACCCCAGCAACAGCAACAACATCTAAAGCTTTCGGGGCCCTCCTAGTCTACCTAGTTCTCCACTCCTCCAGGAGGGGCTCTGTTGTTCAATACGCTTCACACTAGATTCACACCACGTCCGACAGAGTCACTATTCGCGATGACCATGACCGTGACGTGAGACTTGTCTGCGAGCTTCAGTGAGCTCACCGGGCTACCCACTCTAGACCTTCAGGGCTTGGTTCAGACGTCGACTGCTCTTGTTACCTCGACTGCAGAGACTCTTCCGAGTTTAGTTGCGTCATCAGAGCAGACAGAGCCTTAGCTGTCAAAGGAGATAACACCAATTCAGCCTGAGCTCACTCCAATTCCAGAGCTTCCGCATCTAGAGGTTGAGGCTAACACCGCACCAGAGGCTTCAGCAGATGCTCCGCCAGAGATCCCGTCCGAGCAGCTAGAGCAGCCAGAGTAGCCAGAGCAGACTGAGCAAATACAGCAGACCCAGACCGCTTCTCCACAGCTTCCAGCTTCTGAGGGTCAGCCAACTCTAGCTTCCTCGTCTTCTGGCTTAGAGGTCCTGCTCCAGCAGTTTGAGATAGCTCCGCGCTCTCTAGTGGCTTCCGCTCCCAACTCGTCCGCTCCAATCCCGCCTTCAGACCCGTAGATTTGGTGCTTGAGGCCAAACTGGGAGATGAGTCGAGTATAGTCTTAGGGCAAGCGATGTGAGATGGGTTTTGGTTCTTATGTGTGTTGTCTTTTGCATACGCTTGCATATCATATTTACTTTTGCAATCTTATGTATGATATGTGTGATGTGGAGCCCCTTATGACATGTTTATGATCACTACGTTATCTTATATGGCATGTCATTTACTTCCGCTCGATTACTTATGCTTAATTCGATTTCATTATGTATTCGAGCTCATTTACCCTTGCACTTATTGTTCACTCTAACTCGTTGAGTGCAGGATGTTGGCATGATGTGTATGAGCTTGCCTCTAACAAATTTCTCTTATTTATCGCAAGTTCATACACGTCATGATTTGAAAACCTCTTCTCTCTATACTCGAGGACGTGTTGTCATCAATCACCAAAAAGGGGAAGATTGAAAGCATCTAGGTCCCTAGTGGGTTTCGATGATTGGATGACAACATAAGATTATTGTGACTAACATGTGTTTTGCAGAAACAGGGATGAGTTAGGTCATAATAATGGTGATGATATGGGCATATGGTATTCATGTCCCCTAGGGATGGAAATTGATTCGGTTTTCAAAGGATGGACGACGAAGACGGTGATAGGCTAGTTCTAAGTGTCACATGGTGTTGGAGGACACTGGTCTTTCTTTTTCCTTTGGTCGTACTATAAAGAGGAGCATGAATCAGTAGCTTGACCTAGGTGAGTCTAATAAGGTAGGTGTGGTGCAGACTTGGTATTTCATAGCTCTAGGTAGCTCAGAGAGAGCCCTTATGTCATGAGGATAAAAGTCGTGAAGGCAGCGTCGTGATCCGAAGTCATTTCGGCCCTCAAAAGGGTACGGATGCTGGCCTGGTAGGCATCGGACGCACGTCTGATGTCTACAAGAGTTGACAGAGTCTAGATTGCCGCATCAGACACGCCGGAGGGGGCGCATCGGATTCGGTGGTAGCACTGTTCACTTCGGAGTGAACTCAGTGTCACATCGGACGCTGACATTGCACGCTGAGGGCAAGTGTCCGATCTGCATCCAGAGATGTTCCAGAGAGGTCATTTCCACATCGGACGCGTCCTTTGTGGGGGGGCGTCAGGTGCTGTTTAGCGTCCAAGGTCACTTGAACAGTGCTGTCAGAAAAGTACAAGTTTCCGACCATTGGTCAAGGGCATCGACGCGTCCAATGCCAGGCATCAGAGCGTCTGATGCCCCTTTTACTGCACTGTTTCGAGCCCCTCATGGATGGCTTGGTTGGGGGAGTATATATACTCCACCACCACCTCCATTTGGGGTCTCTTGCCCATTTGATCAGCTGAGAAAGACTTTGAGTGTGCAAGGAAGTGCAAGAGGCCTAGTGAGGTTGTGAGATTTGCTAATTGTGAGATTAGTCACCTCATTAGTGAGTTATGAGTAGCAAGTGTGCATCCATCCATCTCTTTGGTCTTGCGTTGGTCGAGAGTTCTAGCTTGTTACTCTTGGTGATCGACATCACCTAGATGACTTGGTGGTAATCGGAGAGCTTGGTGATCATCCGATGGCTTTTGTGGATGACCCAACTCAAGTTGTGACCAGTAGTGGGTGATTCACTGGGCCAGAGCGGCGATGAATCAGCTCGTAGTGAGCACTTGATCCTTGTGCGGATTAAGGGGGAGCGATACCCTTGCACGGGTGCTCCAACGAAGACCAACACCTCAATACCTCGACAAAAAGATCGCGGAGTCTTCCTTTCCTCTCTTTACTTACGCATTTACTTTGACCATTTCAATTCCGCATTTACTTGTTAATTCATTGTTGAAATGCCATGCTAGAGTAGGAATGGACTCGGTGTAATCTTTTGTGCGGTAGAGTTTAGAGAAACACACTTGTAGGCATAAAAATATAACATTGGGCTTGCTTAGGATTTAATTATCGCAAGAAATTTTAGATTAGCCCAATTCACCCCTCCCCCTCTTGGGCATCTTGATCCTTTTAGCGGCTATGTTGAATAGCTGTTGAAAAACTAGTTGTTACGCCCTCGTTTTCTGCGAGCATCGGATGCACCTGTGGGCATCGGAAGCGTAGCGTCAGACTCGCCTATGTTGCTGTTCACTTTGGGCTGATTTTTGTGAGCATCAGACTCTCTATCTCGTACTTTCCCGAGTGGAGCATCGGACACATCGGTTGCTCTTTTTTCAGCAAGACATGCTTTTGTATTTCGAACATAACTTTTAGCTCTGAACTCCGATTTTGATGATCTTAAACTTTTTGAAAAGCTAATGAAAATCTCTACAACTTTATGCTAGTGTCATGTCGGTTTGAGTAGATTCAATATCATGAGATAGTTTTAATTCAAACACCTCTTTGTCTCGGCTTGAGTGGTTTAACTTTGTTTGTGTTATTGTGTCTGACTTCTACTTCTTATGTCTTGGACTTTGCTTGTTTTTTTAAGTCTTCAATACATCTTCTAAGGTCTTGCTTGAGGTGTTGATCATCAGATCACCATGTTGCTTTTGTCCAAGTCACACTTGCACCCTATTGAACTACAAAACAAATGCTTGTAAACATGTTAGTCCAATTTGATTGTGTTGATCATCAAACACCAAAATCTAAAGTAACAGGGCCAAGGGTCCATTTTCCTTACATGTATGAAATGATGTTTATTTCTCCTTTTTGGTAGAAAGTTGGCGGGTAAAAGTGGTCGTTAAGGACCACCAATAGTCTGTCATCTCTCGGATAACCAATAATAGGTTACTCATGTATATCTTTATATCGAAGCCTAGACAAATGATCTACCAAATTCTAATCATTTTTTATCTCTTACTTCTATGTCAGATTATTGGAGTAGTATAGTCCATCAGATTAACTTAGGATTAGCATCTTTTTAATTGAGAAGGTATTTAAGAGTAACATGGTCTATATAAACAAATATTTTTTTTGTTTATTGCAAATACAACCGTCAATGACTCTTTTTCAATAGTTGTATATAGTTGAGATGCGGCTCAATCAAGGTTTCGCTAGCATAGAATATAAAATAATGTTTTTATCCTTGGTTTGGCCCAGAACAACCCTATAGTGAAGTTGCTAGCATCACACATGATTTCAAATGAAAGTTTCCAATTGGGTGGTTGAATGATTTGAGCTAAAACCAATGCCTTGAGTAACAAATAGCACTTGTCCTAGTTGCTAGTTGTTGATAACAGTGTAGTTAGGATTTAGACTCAAGGTGGTCTATCTTAGGCCTTATTTGGAAGGGCTCCTCGAGCTTCGACTCTGTGCTACAGTAATCGAAGGAGCTATAAATTGTTTTCTACCTCCATGGTGATTTGGGGAAGAGAGAAAAAGAGATCGATGCTATAATGCATGCTACAACGCCTTGGAGCTAGAGCTCGAGCACTCATGAGCCACATCAAATGATCTTTAGATGTAAAGCTAGAGCTAGAGCACTCATGAGCCATACCAAATGATCTTTAGATGTAAAGCCAACTTATAAGGTGGTCTATATGCAATTTTTAAAATTTTAGACAGCTCATCTACTATGGTTTAACCTTGAATCAAATTTCAAGGTGGTCTATGGACCATAGTGTTATCTAACTAGCTTCGCCTATGGTCGATGGTTGTTAGTATCAATCTATATCTACTCCCTCTGTTCGTTTAGGTCAATCTCAATGGAAGTTTCATTTGCATTAAATAGGTTGCCACATAGGCATTGTTGATGACATGATGGTGTATTTAAGAAGTGAGAGAAAAATGAGTTTCATTTAGATGAAACTCTCTTGGCATGAATACCAACTCTCTATGAGTCAATGAAACTCTCGCTCTCAATGGAGAGTTTCATTCAAGTTTCATTTTATTTTATATGACATGACAGTCTTGTAAACAACCATTGAGATAGACCTTATGTCCGTCGTATGAGAAAAAAAATATTTTAGAAATTTCAATCGTTTTAGTCAGGGACCACGCGCTCGTCCCGTCCCCAGACGTCCGCGGCTCCTCGTATGCATCGCACCTTTACTGCTCGGTCGCTTGGATTACTTCCTATTGGAAATAATAGCAATTTAGTGATGCATAAATTAATTTCGACAATTAGGAAAAGATAAACAACGTGCATCGTAGATGTATAATCTACCACTAGCAGTAAGATCTGAGACATATCCAGGCTATGTATCGCTAGTAACATGAAGAACACGAAATAGAAGAACAGTAAGATCGAAGGCATGCTTACAGTGGGGTTGTCGGCACTAGGAACTAGCACAAGAGAAGATGAAGCAGACCGTCGATGAAGACCGGCGAAGTCAGCGTAGAGGGAAGAAGACGTCCAGCGAGCAGTCGCGACGGCGCTTCCCAAAAACCTTATACGTCCCCTACCCCGTGCAAGGACACGAGGAGACGCGGGCTTCGGAGATCCTGCTCTCCCGGCACCAAAGGCACGTCGGCGGCGGGATGGGGTCGACAGCGGCAGCACAGCACTCGGGCAGAGGAGGAGGAGAATGTGTCGTGTGGAGGACGACGTCTCGTCCTTCTTTTATACACACGCCGCAGTTGTATCTTTAGAAAGAGACAACCGCGTAATCACAATATTAATGCGATTGAACCTACCTTTAGTGTATGAGTCAATCACCAGTAATACGAGAATAATTGCTTGCTAAAACAGGCCAGCGCAATTTTCTCCAAGCATGCAAAAATATCAAGTGGCAAAAGGAAGCCGCGCACCCACAAGGCCTCGGTCGGACCATTCACGCGCACGTCGTGCGCCCCTGCGCGAGTCGCCACGCCACGCCACGCCCCGCCCCGCCCCGCCCGACCCGGCGAGGCGAGGCAAGCGAGCGCGCGTGTGGGTTTCTTCCTTTGCATCTCCTCAATAGCTTCAACCAGTTGGAGATAGCTCAACTATATAAGCTGGCCTCCCTCCTTCTAGAGTAGCAATGTGGGACTAAAGTCCCCCACCATACCATGCATGTGTGATGGGCCTTTGGGATTTATTTGGAATATTTATTTGGGCCAGGCCCAAATCTTCTAACAATCCCCCACCAGATCCTAGAGGCACTTTTCATCCTCCCTGTACCAAAGTACTGTTAATATACCAGTTATTCAGTGGAGACCGGTTAAGGTTGAACATCCACCTAGAGTGACAAGCTAGACTCGATCACAACTGCACAATGGACTAGGCCTTGAATTGGCAGTTTGGTGCGAACAAGCTTCACTTGACGTCTTGACTGATACTAGGTTGCCATTTGCCTACCCCGCGAGTGGAGCGTGTAAGTCATACTCCTATCTCACTTCATGAGCTTCTTAGAGAATTCCCAAATCTCACAAACTGCGACTAACAGTTAAGCTCACATAGGTGTGTTCTTACACAGATACTCTGTAGGACAGTATCTTGCTATAAAGCCTCAGAACACATTAAGACAAAGTCATCCTGCCTTACAGAAATGAGAGTACTGCATCTCCAACGGAGTGGGTTAAGTAAGGATGTACTCTCCCGTCAACCAGCAGCTTGTTTTTCCCAGGTCCTAATTCACGGGATCTCCGATCACATAGGTTGGGTTACTACTGAGGTTAACTCACATGGGTCTCAGTCCCATCTCCTTCGATGCGTTATCAATCACTGTGCGTGATAGTCCCTTGGTAATGGGATCTGCCAGGTTCTTAGCTGTCTGGACGTAGTCCACAGCTATTACTCCAGAGTTTCTCAATTTCCTGATAGACTTCAGTCTACGTTTCACATGTTTGTTGGACTTCATATTATCCGGTCTATTCTTCACCTTCGTAATAACTGTTTGGTTATCACAGTTTATAAGGATAGCAGGAATTAGTTTTTCAACCACAGGTAAGTCCATCAATAGTTCTCTCAACCATTCAGCTTCAGTAGAGGCTTTGTCCAGAGCTGCGAGCTTTGCCTCCATTATCGATTTTGTAAGTATTGTCTGCTTACAAGATCTCCAAGAGACGGCACCACCTCCTAAAGTGAATATATATCCACTAGTGACCTTTAGCTCATCAGCATCTGTAATCCAATTTGAATCACTATATCCTTCAAGTACACCTGGGTACCCTGAATAGTGAATCACATAGCTCATTGTACCCTTTAGATAGCTCATTCTCGCCCTTATTAAGTTTAATATTAAGGATAACATCAACTTCTCCCAAATCCTTCATGTCAAAGTTTTGGGATAAGAATGATTTTACATCATTAATCTCATCGATGCTTCTCCCAAAGACCAATATGTCGTCAACATACAAGCACAGGATTACTCCTTTGCCCCCACCATAACGGTAATACACACAGGTATCGGCTTCATTTACAGCAAACCCAGCACTGGTTAAAGTATTATCAAACTTCTCATGCCACTGTTTGGGTGCCTGCTTTAGACCGTACAAGGATTTGAGTAACCTGCACACCTTGCCCTCTTATCCTTGTGCTATAAATCCATCAGCCTGATCCATATAAATTTCTTCCTCGAACTCTCCATTAAGGAAAGCTGTCTTCACATCCATTTGATGAACAAGAAGACCATGGGAAGCAGCCACGGATAATAGCACTCGGATTGTAGTTAATCTGGCAACAGGTGAGTAGGTATCAAAGAAATCCTCGTCTTGCTTTTGTGTGTAACCTTTAGCCACAAGCCTCGCCTTGTACTTTTCAAAAGTACCATCAAGCCTAAGCTTTTTCATAAATACCCATTTGCAGCCAACTGGCTTACAACCCACTGGTCTATCTGCCACTTCCCAAGTACCATTTCTCATGATGGAGTCCATCTCGCTACGGACTGTATCCTTCTAGTATTCTGCATCAGGCGATGCATATGCCTCTGCAATGGTCGTGGGTGTATCATCCACGACGTAGACAGTGAAGTCTTCACCAAAGGATTTTGCAACCCTTTGTCTCTTACTCCTTCTAGGAGCTACATCACTGTCATCCTCTTCATTACCAAGTGGGTTTACAATTGGTTCAATTATGGGTATGGGTTCAGGGGTAAATTCAGTTGATGAACTAGGCAAAGAATAAGCACCGTTTATCAGGAATATATTTTCAAAGAAAGTAACATCCCGTGCCTCTATAAGTGTATCAACTAAAATATCATGCGTCTCTGATTTTATCACTAAAAACTTATATGCCGTGTCGTGGTACGCATATCCCAAAAGAACACAGTCAACTGTCTTAGGTCCGAGCTTGTGCTTCTTATTAATTGGTACGCTAACCATCGCCAAACAGCCCCACGTACGCAATTAATGTAGTGAAGGTTTTCTTCCTTTCCATCCTTCATACGGAGTCACATCACTATTTTTAGTGGGAACTCTATTCAGAACATGACATGCTGTTAAAACAGCATTCCCCCACCATGCCTTTGTCATACCGGACGTTCCTAACATGACATTCACCAAGTCCATTAGCGTCCGGTTCTTTCTTTCGGCAACCCAATTAGATTGAGGTGGATATGGAGGTGTCCGTTCATGAATTATTCCATTCTCTGAACAGAACAGATCAAACTCATTAGAAAAATATTCACCACCATGATCAGACCTAACATGTTTTATTTTCTTTTCCAGTTGATTTTCCACCTCAGCTTTATAAGTCTTAAAACATTCTAATGCCTCATCTTTCGTTTTTAGAAGAAACACATAACAATATTTTGTTGCATCATCAATGAAAGTCATAAAATATCTTTTTCCTCCCTTTGTCAACACACCATTCATCTCACAAAGATCAGAATCACTACAAGAAATCTTTCATCTTTTGACATTTTCATCCATTTCTAATGTCACAAGTTGACTGTCTTTAATGACAACTTGTGACATTTACGCAGTGGTTTTATGACATAAAAAACAGTTATGACATCAGTTCTGATGTCATGACTGTTTTTTATGTCATAAAACCACTGCATAAATGTCACAAGTTGTCATTAAAGACAGTCAACTTGTGACATTAGAAATGGATGAAAATGTCAAAAGATGAAAGATTTCTTGTAGTGAATGTATGAGCTCTAATAATGTCGTGCGTCTCTCGTCTACAGCCTTGTGTGGCTTACAAGGTTGCTTCGCTTGCACGCACGCTTGACATTTAGAGCCTTTGACAGTCGAAAAATTCGGAATTAAATTCATGCTGGATAGACGCGACGTACAACCAAAATTAATGTGACACAAACGTGAATGTCATACATCAGCCACTGAATTGTTTGAGTCACGAATATGGTTCACCACTTTATTACAAAAATCGGAGAGAGAAAAGCGGAACAAGCCTCCGCTATCATAGCCTTTGCCAATGAATTGGCCATACCTCGTCCTTCTTTTATACTCACGCCGCAGTTGTATCTTTAGAAAGAGACAACCGCATAATCACAATATTAATGCGATTGAACCTACCATTAGTGTACGAGTCAATCACCATTAATACGAGAATAATTGCTTGCTAAAACAGGCCAGTGCAATTTTCTCCATGCATGCAAAAATATCGAGTGGCAAAAGGAAGCCGCGCACCCGCAAGGCCTCGGTCGGACCATTCACGTGAACGTCGTGCGCCCCTGCGCGAGTCGCCACGCCCGGCCTGGCCCGGCGAGGCGAGGCGAGGCGAGCGAGCGCGCGTGTGGGTTTCTTCCTTTGCCTCTCCTCAATAGCTTCAACCAGTTGGAGATAGCTCAACTATTGTCGGGGGTCCGCAAAAGGGGTACCCCCAATCAACAAAAACAAATAGGGTAAACCTAGAACACCGGTTAACAACAGACCTAACTAGTCTAACCCCCTAAAAAGCCGACCCCCCGAGGCCTACAGCGCTGGCCCACCAAGCCGAGCCCTCCAAGCCAGGCCTCAGGCGCACGCTCGTTTTTCCGTCTCGCCCGAGCCCTCCAAGCCAGGCCTCGGGCGCACGCTCCTTTTTCCGTCTCGCCCGAGCCCTCCAAGCCAGGCCTCGGGCGCACGCTCGTTTTCCGTCTCGCCCGAGCCCTCCAAGCCAGGCCTCGGGCGCAAGCTCGTTTTCCGTCTCGCCCGAGCCCTCCAAGCCAGGCCTCGGGCGCACGCTCGTTTTCCGTCTCGCCTGAGCCCTCCAAGCCAGGCCTCGGGCGCAAGCTCATTTTCCGTCTCGCCCGAGCCCTCCAAGCCAGGCCTCGGGCGCACGCTCGTTTTCCGTCTCGCCCGAGCCCTCCAAGCCAGGCCTCGGGCGCACGATCGTCTTCCGTCTCGCCCGAGCCCTCCACGCCAGGCCTCGGGCGAGCGCTCCACTACCCTTCGAGCCCCCCACAGCTGAACTCCACACCTCGAGAGCCCACGCGGGGACCTCGAGCCTCTCTGGCACAGCGGCCTATCCCTCGAGACGCGTTATGCCTCCCTCGAGCGGCGCAGACATCGGATGCCAGCCCCATACCGCGCACTTAATTCATCCTCCTACTCCAGTCACGTCCTCTGTAACACAACGTGTGCCACAGTGGTCTGGGGCAGAGTCAAGTCTCGTTTTCACCACAAGTATGGGCGAAAAGGCACCAGTGAAGCACTGTTAACCCACGCCCTACACTGTGGCACGTCCAAGCCACGCCTCAAGGTCCAGATGCCTGCCGCTCAATCGATTTTCACGGGACTTGCCCATACCTGCGGGGACTCGAGCCCCCCGTAGGCGCCGCCTCGAGGCCGGCTCCGCGCCCCTCGAGCCCTAACTACTTTCATGCTATTGGAGGACAGGTGCCCCAAGACCCGGAGGGACCCCGCCGCATTCTGTACGTTCCGGGATGGGCGCTGTACGGCTTCCACCTCGCCGCGCCTCCACGTCCGCGCCCAGGATGGAGGCCACGCTTCAAGGACGCTTCAACAGCAACGCCCACGTCGGCTACAATGTCTTCGACAAGATAGGGTTCCTACCCTTCTTCGTAAGGGACACAATACACCCCGACACCTGTAATACCCTTGTGTAACCCTGGCCTCCCCTTGCTCTATAAAAGGGGACACCAAGGCCCTCATTCCTTCGGTCGGGAACAAACACGTTAAGACACAAGTCCACACACACACGAGTCCGGACTCCGGTCCACGCTCACTGAGCTTGTATTCGCCCCTATACAAGCACTTAGGTGCAAGTAATACAAGAACATCCTCCCCCCGCTGGACGTAGGGCCTTCTTTGCCTGAACCAGGATAAATCCTTGGTCCCTCTTGCATCACCATCCAGGAAGAGAAGCACGCGATCATATTACTCGTTGGTGTCATACCCCCGGTTTCGAAACACCGACAGTTGGCGCGCCAGGTAGGGGCCTTCGCGTGTCGAGTCGGTTTCTCGCCGTTTCCTGGATGGCTGCTTCGACTCCTTCGTTCTCTGCCGGTGCCGTCATCTGATTCGGGAGCCTCGAGTTCCTGGCCACTGACAACGGCAATGAGCTGACCTTGCTCTCCACGGAGGGCCCGAGTGGAAGGCGTGTCGCGCCGCCCCATGCGAGGAGCATGGCACGTCGCCCACACCATCACGCGTCGCCACCCCGTGAGCGGCGCCGTCGTCATCATCGTCGCCAGGCACAGGCGGTGCCGGCGGCATACACCCACTTCCCCGCGGCCGGCGTGGAGTTCCCAAGGAGGAGCTTGCAACGGCGCACAGAATACCGCTATTTGAGTGTTTTGTACAGGAAGAACAACAAAATAAGAGGGGAAGCATTTATCGAAGGCATCCTCCCTAATGGTTATAACCCCTATTTTTGGTGGCCACATGTTGTCTCTTCGCTCTTTTGTTGCCTATTTTCTCTAAAAAGTTACTTAGCCTACGACAAATTATTTGAAAAATTGAGGGTTTGAGTGAGACACTCATACTGGGTTCCAACTAGTGTTTATTTGCTTCTTCTTTGAGTTGGAACTTGGTTGGGAGAGGGAGCCACAACGGAGAAACTCGAAACACCTCAAAATGTAGCATCGGACGCTGCAGTGTCCGATGGTCCACTGTAGGTAGCTCCGGCTGAAATAGTGAGACCGTTGCATCCAATGTGGGACCATTGGTGCGTCCGATGTTGCATCGGACGCTGATCAGCATCCGATGCCAAGGTAGAGGACGCGTCCGATGTCATTTTGACGGTTTTTGAACCTCTCTGGTCGATCATCGGCACGTCCGATGTGTTTCTTCAGAGCGTCCGATGCTCCTTTAAGCGGCGCAGTAGGTCTTCTCTCAGACACAGCGGGCCCACGTGTCTTTTCCTCTCTGTCTTCGCCTTCATTCGCTCACGCCCGCGCCGCCGCTGAACCCTTCGCCGCCGTGCGCCCCCAAACCCTAGCCCGCTCGTCCATGCGTCTTCCTCCGCCGGTGGCCGCGCCTCATCTCCCAGCCGCCGTGCTCACGCCCCTCTGCTCGCCCCCGCGCTCGCCCAGTCCTAGCCGAGCCTCCTCCTCGTGATCGAACTCGCCGAAACTGCTCCCACCTTGCCGGAGTTGGGTGTCAAGCTCGCCGTCGACCTCTCTTGACCTCACCGGCGCGTCTGTCCTCTCCGACGTGTCTTCCTCAGGCCGCAGAACCCTCCATCGTGAGCATCCACTCACTGCCTTTACCCCTGCTCACCAGATGCTCGACACAATGTGTCAAAGGCCGTTCATCTCCATTTGAACCTTGTTTACACTCCAATCCTTCGCAGGTTCCTTCGGCGTGACATTGTGGTGCCCGATCGTGTCCGTGCTCATCTTGTGCTTGGTCGGTTGCATCCGTTCGTCAGGTAGCAAGCCAATTCTACTTCTTATCTCATTTTCTTTGCTTCTGATAGGCCATTCTCGTCTCTAGCATAAATATGTGCTTATATGTACATCCCATCTACTCTCTTGCAGCGAGTCGGGGCACTGTGCAGTGACCATTTGGCAAAGGCAGTGGCAGTGAACACGGGGCCAAGCCCATCGGTACGGATCGAGGCCAAGCGTCGCGAGTGACTGCGGCAGTGTTTGCTCAGTGTCAGGGGGAGGATTTGATAGTGGATTTTAGTTAGTGGGTTGTCCAGTGGTTCTCAGGTGTCAGTTGGCCCTTAGTTTCCTTCAGCGGCAGTTGCTCTTTGTTCTTGTCAGCAATGCGCTGCAAGAACGTTGGTGGCGGTCTCGGTGACTCTCCGCCATGTCACCAGCCTTCTTCTCGCTTTGAGAAGGGTAAGCCGAAGCTCATCACGCGCAGGAAGCTCTGTCGTTCAGAGAGAGAGGCCGAGCAGGCTCAGGCTATTGCAGATGCCGCAGAGCATGCAGAGAGGGGAGGCCGCAGTGGCGGCTTACGGATTGAGGACACTCAGGGTCAGGCAGAGGCCGAGACAGTTGAGGTAGAGGTACCAGAGGCAGTGGAGGCCGCACTAGAGGAGCAGACATGGTGTCGGTCGTCTCGTCGCCGGACTGAGGTGCCACCTTGGCCCAAGGGTCCTCGGCGCGGTGCACATCCTCCTTCCTGATGTGAGCCATCACCGATCACGTGACTTGACCTCCGTGCCGCTACCTGCTCACAGATTCAGACTCTCTGACTTGTTCCGATTGAGCAGTGGTTTCCATGTGAGAGGCAGCAGCAGGCCAGCCTGGACTTCTACACTATCCTCCAGGAGGATTTCTATCAGGGCTTCAGGAACATCGGGATCAGCCTGCGTTCCCACAGAGTTTGTAGCCTCGAGGCAGTGGTCAGAGCAGCTGGAGAGCAGATCCATCTCATACTCACATACCTTCCTGGTTTGGCAGACCTGTTGGGGCGATCTGGCACGTATATTGAGGATTGGGTGTTGCAGTTCTACTCGTCTCTTTGGGTGCACCCGGACCATGACCTGATAGAGTTTGCTTTCCGGGGGCACCACTTCAGGCTGTTTTTGTCAGAGATCCGGGACTTGTTTGGATTGACACTCTCTCAGACCCGGATCCACACCCTATGCTACGATAGGACAGAGCCACCTCGTCACCCTCACGGCGGAGAGCAGCCCAGCACCGAGTTAGTACGGCCTTGCTTCACAGAGCCTTTCGGAGAGGGTTCGAGTCGTACGCCGAGGGATCTGACCCCTACGACTCGAATCCTCAATGAGGTGTTGAGGCGTACACTTCTACCGAGGATCGGCTACAGAGAGGGGCTCTCTAGGCTTCAGGTTTGGCTGCTCGCATACATGGTCCATCAGCAGGAGTTCGACGTCTGGGACGTCATTCTCTCAGAGATGGAGGATACGATAGCAGAGGGAATCAAGGCCCGGAGGCAGCTACCTTACGCTCACTGGATCTCCTATCTTCTGTTCAGGGTAGCTGTCGTGACTCGTATTGACCCAGGACAGGAGCTTGCCAGGTCAGCGACAGTGTTTCCGGCATACAACATGAGTCAGCTCCTAGGACACAGCCGCGACCGCAGAGGACAGCAGGCAGAGTAGTCCACCCCTCGCTCCAGCTCCTGACAGCGTCCCATAGTGCCAGAGTCAGCAGAGGAGCGGGACGAGGCCGTCAGGGCCCTCGCGGAGAGAGAGCTTGCAGACCTAGAGGGAGAGGCACAGTTTGTGGCCGAGGACCCCACTGACAGCTCCGACGAGGACTACCAGCTCCCGCCTCACGCTCAGTCACGTCCACACGACTCTGAGGCTGGGACGTCTGGTACTGCTAGCTCTGACCTAGCTGTACTTGCTATTCTCGCTAGGATGGAGGAGCAGTAGAGCCGAGTGACTCAGGACGTGCAGAGGCTAGCACAGGAGCAGCAGAGGTTGGCAGAGGCCTAGGCTTTGGCACAGCAGCAGGCACAGGAGCGTTCAGACACTCTACAGAGACAGATGCTAGCCCTTCAGCAGCAAACCCTCACCTTCATGGAGAAGATGATGGCACAGCAGTCTCAATTCCCTCCCGTGCAGTGGCAGCAGCCCCCCCACCAGCAGCAGATCCAGTGGCAGCCACCTCAGCAGCAGCAGCAGACTCAGCTACCTCAGTTCTCGGATCCCTCCCAGTCCACCTGGTACTCTACTCCACCTGGAGGGGCCCCGCTCTTTAGTCCGCTTCACACTGGCTTCACTCCTCCGACAGAGCCACTGTTCACGACGACCACTTCAGTGACGCACGATCTGTCTGCCAGTTTTAGAGAGTTCACCGGGTTGCCCACTCCAGACTTGCAGGGCCCGGTTCAAACGTCGACGGCTCCTGTGACTTCCACTACAGAGACTTTACCGAGTTCAGTCGCTTCATCCGAGCAGACAGAGCCTCAGCAGTCAGAGCAGACAACGCCAGTTCAGCCTGAATTGACTCTGATACCCGAGCTTCCGCACTCAGAGACTCAGGTTGACACAGCTCTAGAGGCTTCAGCAGCGGCCCAGCCAGAGGTGCAGACCGAGCAGACAGAGCAGCTACCACAGCCAGAGCAGCTTGAGCAGACCCAGACCGCTTCTCCACAGCGTCCAGTTTCTGAGGGTCAACCGACTCCAGCTTCCTCGTCTTCAGACTCAGAGGCTCTGCTCCAGCAGTTTGAGATAGCTCAGCGCACTCCAGAGACCTCCGCTCCCGACTCGTCAGCTCCGCTTCCGCCCTCAAACCCGTAGCTTTGGTGCTTGACGCCAAAGGGGGAGAGATGAGTCGAGTATAGCTTTAGGGGGAGCGATGTGAGATGGTTTTGATTCTTATGTGTGTTACTTTTGGCATACGCTTGCATATCATGTTTACTTTCGTACTCTTATATATGATATGTGTGTTGGTGGACCCCTAATGACATGTTTATGCTCACTACATTATATCTTATGTCATGTCATTCTTTTTCGCTCGATTACTTGTGCTTAATTCTATTTCATTATGTACTCGAGCTCTATTACTCTTGCACTTGTTGTTCACTCTAACTCGTTGAGTGCAGGATGTTGGCATGATGTGTATGAGCTTGCCTCTAACAAATTTTCTCTTATTTATCGCAAGTTCATACATGTCATGATTTGAAAACCTCTTCTCTCTATACTCAAGGTCGTGTTGTCATCAATCACCAAAAAGGGGGAGATTGAAAGCATCTAGGCCCCTAGTGGGTTTCGATGATTGGATGACAACATAAGATTATTGTGACTAACGTGTGTTTTGCAGAAACAGGGATGAGTTAGGTCACAATAATGGCGACGATACGGGCATTTGGTATTCATGTCCCCTAGCGATGGAAATCGATTCAGTTTTCAAAGGACGGATGACGAAGACGGAGATAGGCTAGTTCTAAGTGTCATATGGTGTTGGAGGACACTTAATTAGTCTTAGGTCTTTGTTTTTCCTTTGGCCGTACTATAAAGAGGAGCGTAAATCAGCAACTTGACCTAGGTGAGACTATTGAGGTAGGTGTGGTGCACACTTGGTATTTCATAGCTCTAGGTAGCTCAGAGAAAGCCCTTATGTCGTGAGGATCAAAAGTCGTGAAGGCAGCGTCGCGATCCGAAGTCGTTTCGGCCCTCAAAAGGGCATCGGACGCTGACCTGGTAGGCATCGGACGCGCGTCAGATGCCCACATAACTTGGCAGTGTTGGGATCGCCGCATCGGATGCAGCAGAGGGGGTGCATCGGACGCAGCGGTAGCACTGTTCATCTGAGAGTGAAGTTGGCGTCACATCGGACGCTGACATCGGACGCTGAGGGCCAGCGTCCGATGTCCATGCAGAGAGGTTCCAGAGAGGTCATTTCCACATCGGACGCGTCTGATGTGGGGGCATCGGACGCTGCCCAGCGTCCAATGTCACATGATGTGTGTCTGTCAGCATAGTACAGGTTACCGTTGAGCGGGGCATCGGAGCGTCCGATGCCTGGCATCGGCGCGTCTGATGCCCCTTTAACTGTATTGTTTTGAGCCCTTCGTGGATGGCTTGGTTGGGGGAGTATATATACTTCACCACCACCTCCATTGAGGTACTCTTGCCCATTTGATCAGCTGAGAATAACCTTGACTGAGCAAGGGAGAGCAAGAGCCCTAGTGAGGTTAAGAGATTTGATAATTGTGAGAATTAGTGACCTCATTAGTGAGTTGTGAGTAGCAAGTGTGCATCCATCCATCTCTTTGGCCTTGCGTTGGTCAAGTGAGAGTTCTAGCTTGTTACTCTTGGTGATCGGCATCACCTAGACGGCTTGGTGGTGATCAAGGAGCTTGGTGATCATACGGTGGCTTTGTGGATGACCCAAGTCAAGTTGTGACCGGTAGCGAGCGATTCACCGGGCCAGAGTGGTGAAGAATCAGCTCGTAGTGAGCACTTGATCCTTGCGCGGATGAAGGGTGAGCGATACCCTTGCGCGGGTGCTCCAACGAGGACTAGGGGGTGTGCCGATACCTCGGCAAAAAGATCGCGGAGTCTTTCTTACTCTCTTTACATACGCACTTACTTTGAGCATTTCAATTCTGCAATTTACTTGTTGTTGTTTCGTTGTTGAAATGTCATGCTAGAGTAAGAATGGACTAGGGATACTCTTTTGTGCAGTACAGTTTAGTGTAAACACACTAGTAGGCACATAGAGGTGTAATTGGGCTTGAATAAGATTTAATTATCGCAAGAATTTTTAGAATAGCCCAATTCACCCCCCTCTTGGGTATCTTGATCCTTTCAAGGTCTAGCTGCATGCTGCTCCCGCTCCATAAGAAAAAGGTAGAGTTATGAGAGCACCTAAAGGGGTACTCCACGAACTCCAGTTTTTTTATGGAGCTGCTCCACAGTGGAGTTTGTGGAGTAGAGTTCGTGGAGCAGTCCCAAACAACCCCTTAGTAACCAATTGCTTAACATACTGTTTCTCAAGGCATTCTTCGAATTAAGTGGTTGATAGCTGGAACTGGTGGAAGCATCAGAGAATCTCTATTTGTTCATGTTGCAGAACTCCGAGTGCAAATTGGAGCGTCTTGCGATCGACCCCCTGGAGCTGCGGTTCCCGTTCGAGTTGGACAGGGATGTATCCTGCGTGCTGCAGCTGACGAACCGGTCGGCTGACTTCGTCGCGTTCACCGCGCTGGCGAACCAGTCCAGGTACCGCACCGTACCGGATAGGGGCGTCATGCCGCCGTGGTCCAAGCTGTACGTCGTCGCGATGACGCTGCAGACCCAGCGGAGCCCGCCGGCCAACATGCGGTGCGACGACTTGTTCGTGGTCCAGAGCGCGAGGGTGATCGGCCGCCGTGAGGGCAGTGCCACGGTCGTCGACGATGACCTCGTGGAAGGCGTCGAAAATATGATGGGCGAGGCGGTAGAAGAGGCGACGCTGCCGATTGTTTACGTGGCGCGCACTGCCCCACCTCCAGCAACTCGTAGAAAGCGCTCGCATTTTATTTGTACTGTTTATTATCTGCTCCTCTATCCTAATAAGAACCATGGATAATATACACTTATGTTTGTGTTTTGTTTGTTCATAATAAATTGTCACATAAACTATGCATGTGGCGAGATGTTTTGTCACTAGTTGCATGCATGTATGGTGTACCATCGACCGAAACAACTAGCGAGATTTACCAGAGTGGACGCATCAATTCCTACAAAACATGCATATATAATCCTAAAAATCTGAATGGAAAGTGGTCTCAATTTAAGCTTATCACGAGATCCGTCTTCATCGATCATCACCCTCCACTGTCCACACCCAATCGAACGTGCCACAGGATTTGGCTCTTGATTGACAGAGGAGAGTAGGTTAGTAGGAGATAGCAATCGTTTTTTTTAACAGAGAGGAGACAACAAACACAGATGGTCCTATGTCCTCGTGAGGCATTCGTGGAAAAGTCCATTGCTGCTAGTAGTGTGTCCGTGCTAATGAGCATCACAGTAAACTACAAAACAAGATAAATTTAATGTCATATATATTGTATAACCAAATATTATACCACCCGCCTCAAAAATAGACATAAACAAATCCAATCTCTACCATGGTCTAGACAATTGAGGATGTATGCAGGTATGTAGCATCGAAGAATGAAAATAATTGATGAACTACATCAGTCCATATTTTGAAACTATATCAGTGATTTGGGAGGAACAGGTTATGCTGAATGCCTGAAACTGATGTAGTTTCTATACTTCTGAGCATAAATTGAGGTCACAGTGAATGCTTAGAAATTTTGATAAGTCACAATTTGTATTGAGTTATAAACCTGAGCTTGAAAATGTCTAGGATGTGGTACATTCTCACAGTAGAATATATGACAGTCCACAATTAGACCGTTATAGTAGTCATAATCTAGTTTCAGTATGGCTGTTAGGGTACCACTATCAGGAATCAACGAAGAAAAGAATCCCTAGCTTTTTAACTATAATGTGGTATGAATATTCTTGGTTCAATGAAAGACAGATCATGACTGATCTTGTCCATCAGCATTTTCTTTGTGCCAATCTTCGCCGTTCTAAACGTACATATTTACAGTGACTAATCAAAATCGTTTACCTTGATTTTCTCTCATTTGCATCTATGCTAACATAATACACTAGTATAGAAAAACTCTATGCCGACGGTGGGGTATAATTTTCACTGGTGGTTTCAGTTATTGAGCGCCAGTGCAAAGAAAACGGACGGCCCGACTCAAGAACCGCCAGTGGAAACACGTTTACACTGGCAGTTTACTTAAGAAAACCGCCAGTGAAAATGCACCATTTTCACAGACGGTTTGGTTAAGTGAACCGCCTGTGTAAAGGTGTTTCCACTGGCGGTTTCTTAAGCCAGCCGTCAGTGAAGTTTCTGGTATAAATACACCTTCTTTCTCCCCGAGCAGAACTGTTTCTCGCAGCCACCTTCCATTGGAGGCCATTTTGGAGGTCCAGATTTCACAAAATACAAGGGGAGAGGTTTTGATCTTCATTTTTTGGAAGGAAGTTGCTAAGAAAGGTTAGTTTATGTCCCTCTTGCCTCTTTTTGTTCATGCTTGCTCAATTTGAGCCACTTTTTGGATATAGGGTTTCACCATGTGTTAGAGAGAAGAGTAGCTAGGTTATTATCTTTATCTCCTCAAATAAAGTTGCTTAAGATAGTTAGATGATGTATCTCCTCTCTCCCTTTTCATGTTTGCTTCTTAATTTAGTTTATCCAAGATATAGTTAGTTGTAGTCATGAATGGTGTGTTCTTGTGTATTTATGTAGAGAGAGAAATATAGGTTTTTTTTGTTAGTTTTTTAAATAATGTTGCTTAGGTTTTTGTCTTTATTTCTGAAATTGATTTAATTATCCACTATGTATATTTATGTTTCATGAATGGTGTGTTTGTATGGAGAGAGAAAGATAGGTTTGCCATGTAATCCATTTATGTCATAGTTTGTACCTTATGCTAAACCCCTAGTTAATCCCTAGCTAAACCTAACTAAACCGTAGTTAAATCCTAGCTAAACCTAATTAAGCCCTAATTAATCCCTAGCTAATCCTAACTAAGCCCTAGTTACTCCTTAGCTAAACCTAACTAAGCACTATGTTGTTGACTGAGGTCACTTACTAGGGTTAATTTTATTCTTCTACCTTTTATGAACCTAGCTTCGAGGTCTACAAATGGAAAAATATACAAGTGGGAGGTTATCATCTTCAGTTATTCGAAGGAGGTTGTTGATCAAAAGGTTAGATAATAAATATTTCTAGACAAATCATACTTGTTTTGCATTGATTATAATTAATTCATTATATTTTCAATAGTTAATAATGATTGAGAGGTCATTATGGATGTATAACTTATCAAGACTAAATCCATCATACATACACGAGGTCCATAAGTTTATTGATGCCACTAAGAGCCATGCTTGAGGAACAAAGACGAAGTACATACATTGTCCATGCATAGACTACAAAAATGTTGTTGTATTTGATGACACTCAACCAATCCTTTCTCATCTCATCTACCGAGGATTTGTGAAGGATTACTTGATTTGGACAAAGCATGGAGAGGGTAGCTCTGCGCCTTATACAACTGGAAACACTACGAACATCAACACCGATGGTCCAGATATGCTTGTTGACGGGTTTCGGTTCGTACACGAGACACAACAACCTCTTCCTCAGAACGAATATGTTCCTGATCATGGTTTCGCAGGAGATAATGAAGGCGTCAGAACTCATGTCCTGCTAGATGTTATGGCTGCGGAAGATGCAGAATTCTTAGAGGCAATGTTGCATAGGCATACAGATGATTCATCAATGTTCTTCATGAAAGG
>VDCT01000370.1:0-19420 GCA_009763385.1 Coix lacryma-jobi var. lacryma-jobi
CAGTGAGATTGATGCTATGGCGAGGGCTTCTTTTGAAAATCCTTCTCGCCCGTCCATGGCTTTGGTTTCCGGCTCTTCCTCTAACCCCTCAGCTGGCTTTGCGCTTTCTTCTCTCTTTTCTGTGACAGAGGACCAGCTGGAGTCTTTGGGAGACGACGAGTTGGCTTTGCTTGCCAACCGGTTCTCGCGGTTCCACAACAACCGCATGAACCGTCGTCGCGGAGGAGGACGCACCGGATGCTACGAGTGCGGCGACCCCGACCACTTCATCGCCGACTGCCCCAAGAAGAAGAACAAGCATCTTGGGAAGGGCGATCACGGCCACAGGCGCGACTCCAAGTACAAGGAGAAGCACGTTCCCCCAAGGCACAAGAAGCGGGGCGGCTTCAACAAAGAGTACATCAAGAAGAAGTACTTGGAGAAGCAGCAGGCTGAGCAGCGAGCGTTCTTCGCCACGCTCAGCGATGTCGACGGCTCGGATGACGACTCCGCTCGATCGAGTGATGACGAGTCCGAGAAGAAGAAGCTGGAGGACACGTTCAACGGCTTGTGCTTCTTCGCCGGCGACGAAGGCCTGTGTACCATGGCGCTCGGAGATGAGGTCGACGGCGAGCCGGAGCGTACCCCTCGGAACGACGACGACGACGACACCTCCCAGGTATCTCTCACCTACGACGAGCTTTCCTCCGAGGTTGAGAAGTTGACTGCTGCCCTCCTTAGTCAAGACAAGTTGCTTAGGCGTGCCGCTAGAGAGCGCAAGGAGTTTAGGCAGAAGTGGGAGGACACGGTGAAGGAGCTTGAGTTCGCTCGGTCCACCGTGGTTGTGTCGGAGGAGTTGGAGTGCGAGAGTTGCGCCGCGCACATGACGGATCTTCTCACTCTGAGGAGTAAGTATGCTGCGCTGGTAGATGAGGTGGATGAGCTCCGAGCTAGACCGCAGCTGTTGGGTGCGTGCAAGACTTGTCCTGTCTTGCAATCCGAGTTGGCAGAGAAGAATGCCAAGTTTGAGTCTTTTGAGAAGGCCGGCTCGGATAGCACTTGTGTCAAGAGGTGTGCTTTGTGTGAGGGCCTGGAGCAGGAGATGGCCAATGTGAGGCATGACAAGGTGCGTACCGAGGAGGAAAACACATACCTTCGGACCGTCTTGTCATGGGTGTCTTGTGGTGAGCCTCAGCTCGGGATGATGATCTCCCAATTCAAGCGAGCTGCTGGGGCTCCTGGTATAGGTCTTGGCCAGAGTGTTGACCTTTCAGCTTTTGGTAAGATTGGAGAGTCTAGTGGTCTGAACCCCTGTGAGAAGCCCAACTCCACCACTACTCCCAAACTAACCAAGCTTCCACCCAAAGAGCCTGCCAAGCCTGTCACCAAGGATGGAGTTGTAGTTGAACCCCCCAAGGCTCCACCCAAGAATCCACAATGGCAACCCAAGCCCAATCACCTAAAGAACAAGCTTGACACAATGCCACCCATCCGAGAGGAGTTGCCACAGAAGGGCAAGGGCAAGGTGAACCATACCCACATCCCTGCAAACCAACAACCCCCTTTGCGTTCGGTGAGGTTTCAGTGTGACTTTTGTGGGCGGGATGGTCACCTGAGTGAGTTCTGCTTTAGGCGCAGGAGAGAGGCGCGCCGAGCTAGGGAGATGCAGAACCCGGACATGTTTCACCCAGCTCGTGGTGGACATGCTCCGAAGCCTCAGGGGAGAGCTGCTAGGTCTGGAGGGAAGCATACCCAGCCTAGGCAGCAGGAGAGAGCCCCTAGGAGGGAGACTAGGCCTAGAGGTAGAGCACCTCAGTTTGTGAGGCCTAGGCAGGAGAGAGCTCCGAGGAGAGACGCTAGAGTTGAGCAGCAGGCTCCTAGGCGTAGACCTCGTAGAGAGCGTGCCCGACGAGGTCCTGTTTTTGCAGGTAACGGACCCCGTGGCGGAGGCTTTGTTGAGCGCCTTGTCCCACCGCAGGTAGAGTTTCGCGGTAAGCGCTTCTTCCCCAGCGGACCACGTTTTCCTGTGCGTGGTGATCGCTATCCCCCTAGACAGGATGGTTTTTACACTGACCGTTCTTTTGAGCAGCCGGCCCAACACTGGTTTCCTTCTTATCTTACTAACCCCAGTGTTGGACCGTATGTTCACCCTATGTCTTTTTATTGATGTAGGAGGAGCGGTTGGAGGACATTTGGCTTGTGGATTCCGGTTGCTCGAGGCACATGACCGGAAATGCCAAATGGTTCTCCAGCCATAGTCCGGTCGCCGGAAAAGAGTACATAACCTTCGGCGACAAAGGTAAGGGCAAGGTATTGTCCGTTGGTGCAGTGCGGGTTAATGAGCACTTTGTGTTGCGCGAGGTTGCTCTTGTTTCTAACCTGCATTTCAACTTGCTTTCTGTTTCGCAACTTTTTCGTGAAGGCTATGAGATTCGTTTCAAACCGAACCTTAGCCGGATCTTAGATCCTCAGGGTGATCTTGTATGTCTGATTTCACCCTTTGGGAATGTCTTTCGCGCGAATTTCTCAAAGTCGTTTGGATCTTCTCGCTGTCTTTTGGCTAGTCCTTCTTCTTCTGATCTTTGGAAGTGGCATAGGAGGCTCGGTCACCTGAGTTTTGACTTGCTTGCAAGACTTAGCTCACTTGGCTTAATCCGAGGATTGCCCAAGCTTTCGTTGGAGAAGGATCTAGTTTGCCATGCTTGCCGGCATGGAAAGATGGTTGCTGCTCCCCACCATCCTTTGACCAAGGTTATGACCTCGCACCCCGGAGAGCTTTTGCATATGGACCTTGTTGGTCCGGCTCGGGTGAGCTCGGTTGGTGGGAAGTGGTATGTGCTTGTTATTGTTGACGACTTTTCGAGGTATTCGTGGGTCTTCTTTTTAGTTGAGAAGTCCGAGACATTCTCCTTCGCTCGCGATCTGATTTTGCGTCTTCAGAACGAGTTCCCTTTGAACTCGATGCGAGCGATTAGAAGTGATAATGGTTCCGAGTTTAAAAATTCGGATTTTGAGAAGTTTTGTAAATGCCTTGGTTTGGAGCATCAGTTTTCTTCTCCCTATACACCACCCCCAAAATGGTGTTGTAGAGAGGAAGAATCGGACCCTTGTTGAGATGGCCAGGACGATGCTTGATGAGCATAGGACTCCTAGGCGCTATTGGGCCGAAGCTATGAACACTGCATGCTATATTTCGAATCGCATTTTTCTGAGAGTGTTTTTGAAGAAGACCTCTTATGAGTTGCGTTTTGGTCGCCAGCCCAAGGTGAGTTATTTTAGAGTCTTTGGTTGCCACTGTTTTATATTGAAAAAAGGCAACCTAGACAAGTTTGAGTCTCGTTCTTCTGACGGTGTGTTTTTGGGTTATGGCACTCACACTCGAGCTTATCGTGTACTTAACCTTGACACTAACCGAGTCATGGAGACATCAGATGTCACCTTCGACGAGACTCTTGTTTCTCCTTCTTCTCGTTTTGAGCGTGCAGGTGATCACGAGGTTGGAGAGCCTCTTTTCGATGACGAGGAAGAGGGTGCTGAAGGTATAGATGATCCAGCACCCCCTCCGCCTGCCGCGCCGCCGGGAGCGGCTTCGACGACGACCCGTGGCCCCGAGACGTCTTCTTCCTGGGGGCCGTGGAATCCACCTCGCGCGGTACCTTTTGTACCCGGGGTGGAACCAGCTACTGTTGAGGGGGAGGTTACTTCTTCCCGGGAGGCGCCACGACACATCCAGCGCCAGCACCCCCCTGAACAGATGATCGGAGACATCGACGAGCGAGTTACTCGCTCCAGGTCACAGCACATCTCGCACTTTGCTCATTCTGCTTTTGTTGCGTCTTTTGAGCCCCGAGATGTTGGACACGCATTGACGGATCCGGATTGGGTCAATGCCATGCATGAGGAGCTAGAGAACTTTGAGCGAAATCGGGTTTGGGTTCTAGTGCCACCACCTCCTGACTGTAAACCTATTGGGACAAAATGGGTTTTTAAAAACAAGCAAGGAGAGGAGGGCCACATTGTGAGAAACAAGGCCCGGCTTGTAGCGAAGGGTTATAGTCAGAAGGAGGGAATAGATTATGAGGAGACCTTCGCTCCTGTAGCTCGTTTGGAGGCTATTAGGATACTCTTGGCTTATGCTGCATCCATGGGTTTCAAACTTTTTCAAATGGATGTCAAGAGTGCCTTCTTAAACGGCTATATTGAGGAGGAGGTCTATGTCCAGCAACCCCCCGGTTTTGAAAATCCCAAGTTTCCAAACCATGTCTTTAAACTCCACAAAGCTTTGTATGGTTTGAAACAAGCCCCTAGAGCCTGGTATGAGAGATTAAAAACCTTTTTGCTAGCTAAGGGTTTTAAAATGGGATGTGTAGATAAAACGCTCTTTCTCCTCAAGCAAGGCAAAGATACTCTCTTGGTCCAAATTTACGTGGATGATATCATTTTCGGTGGTTCTTCTCACGCTTTGGTTGCCAAGTTTGCAGATACTATGAGCAGGGAGTTCGAGATGAGCATGATGGGCGAGCTGACTTTCTTTCTCGGGTTGCAAATTAAGCAATCCCGAGAGGGGACGTTTGTGCACCAGGGCAAGTACACAAGGGACTTGCTGAAGCGGTTCGACATGGGTGAGGCTAAGCCTCTTCCGACGCCCATGTCGACGACGACTGCCCTGGATGCCGACACGGATGGAGAAGCAGTGGACCAGAAGGAGTACCGCAGCATGATTGGATCGCTGCTCTACCTGACGGCGACACGGCCGGACATTCAGTTCGCCGTGTGCTTGTGCGCGCGCTTTCAGGCTTCGCCACGCATTTCTCACCGTCAGGCGGTGAAGCGCATCTTCAGGTACCTTCGTTTCACGCCCGAGCTCGGGATTTGGTATTCTGCTTCCTCCACCCTCTCGCTTTGTGGTTTTTCTGATGCTGATTTTGCTGGTTGTCGCATTGAGCGCAAGTCCACTTCTGGGACTTGCCAGTTTATTGGATCTTCTCTGGTGTCGTGGTCTTCTCGCAAGCAGTCTAGTGTCGCTCAGTCTACCACGGAGGCTGAATATGTTGCTGCGGCTAGCTGCTGTTCCCAGTTACTCTGGATGATGGCCACTTTGCGTGATTTTGGTTTGAGCTTTACTCGAGTTCCTTTGCTTTGTGACAGCACGAGTGCCATTAGCGTTGCTAAGAACCCTGTGCTTCACTCGAAAACCAAACACATTGATGTGCGCTTTCATTTCTTGCGAGACCACCAGGAGAAGGGTGATATCGACCTTCGCCATGTCGATACTCATCACCAATTGGCTGATATTTTCACCAAGCCTTTAGACGAATCAACCTTTAATAGGTTGAGGGGTGAGCTTGGTGTGTGTTTCCCCTTTTAGATGGGGGAAGCATTTTGAGATGTACAGACTGACTCTTTTATTGTGAGGCTCTTTTCTTTTGAGTTTCTTGAGTCTCTCCTTTTGGTATCTTCTTTCCTTCAGTTTTGTGTCGGGCATACGCATTTACATTCTGAGCTTCATGTCTATATTCACTAGAATGTAATTATGCTCTTGTTAGTATTGCTCCGATACTTATGATGATGCTTGTAGCTGATGCTCTTTCTGATCACTGTTACATGTTATGAGCGAGCTATTTTTTGGAATGGTGAATTATGCCTAATGTATATAAATCTGAAAATGTTCACCATTGAGATATGCAACTAGCATGTGTAGGGTGTGTTGAGTCCATTCCTGCTTTTCATATATGCTAGGTTGCTGTGTCTCTAGTTCTGAGTCATTCACTTGCTTGGTTGTTCATAACTTGCTTAAAATCTGAACCAAGTATTGTTGAATTGAAAAGATCGAGATGGGATTGCTTGTCAACACCTCATGGTATTGAGACTGTTTCTCATTGCACTTTGAGTTAAACTTGAGCCATGTAGTGTATGACCGAAACCGTTGCTTTAAGCTTCTGATTGCTTCGGCATAGGCTTCGCACGGTTGAAAAGTTAGGCGATGACAAGCTTTCAACCTCTCGCAATCACATGCTAAAAATGAACTTGTGAATTCTTTTACCGCTGCAACTCCGATATGAATTTGAAATCACAAGTATATGCTTCATTCCTATGCATGATGATTGAACTTTGCTAGGGGTAGTTCACCTTGTATATATGCTTAGCACTTGTTTGGATTCCTTCTATACATGTCTAGTGCTATGTTGATGGTGACTATCCTTTTGGCTTAAAACTGCTCACATGCTCATATGCTTCATATTTCGTATAAGTGATCAGTTTGAGCCTTTGCTATTTGAGTGCTTAATTGAGATGTTGGAGCTATACTGATTAGAGCATCTTTGCACTCTTTTGACTATATACTTGAAGCTCCTAACTTGCATTTTGACTTCATATGCATTGTGGAAGGAGATCTTGTGTTCAGAGGGAGTTTATGCGAAGAGAGTTGCTTCTCCGATACCTTTTGGCCTTGATAAGTGCATTTTCAACTAGGGGGAGAAATTTACGCAAATCATATGCCCTGAAAATCTTTTGTCCTAGTTGCTTGCATTTGTCGAGGGGGAGTTTGCTAGTTGTGTTGAGCCGTTGCCTCTGTCTTGAGGGACTAGCAAACGTTCCTAGCTTCTCATGAGCTTTCATAAGTTTTTTCATTTGGCTTTCAATTGGTATCGTCTGGTGTGCTTTCCCATTTGGTTTGGGTTGATTTTCAATTGGTTCGGAGTGATTTTCTTGCTAGTTGTGTTGAGCCTCTGTGCCTCTATCTTGAGGGACTAGCATTTTGCTTCTGTTGTCCTCCGATCTTCAATTGCTATCTGCTAGCGGTGTTGAGCCTGTTCTACCTCTTCTTGAGGGCTAGCTTTGCTTTGCTTGGTTGCGTCAAGCCGTTGCCCATGTCTTTGGGGACCAAGTTTTTGCTTCATCCACTTGACCTTCTTCGGCTTTTGTTAAGGCTTCTGGGTCATTTGGTTGGGTTTTCTCTTCCCACTCCTTCCTACCTCCTTCTTCTTATTCATGATTTGTTGTGGAGTTGACAATGCACTCATCAAGGGGGAGATTGCGGATACATGGGTGTATGCCGAGTCTCTGTGTGATGAGTGATTGTCAATGGAGATGATGCGCATGTTCTTTGGCTTGTGTTGTGCAGGTGTCGAGCACGGAGACAGTGATCGATGGCGGGTGAAGGTCAAGTTGCGACGTGCCGTGCCGACGGACCGGGCGCGATGAAGGATGGGCGTGCCGTGCGGCGGACGTGCCATGCCGATGTATCGGACGGTGAAGGGCGGACGTGGACTTGGACTGATGGACTGGAGGCCGGAGGATCAGCTGTGGTGGCTGGCAGCCTGCGACAGCGACAGGCGGAGAAGTGCGATCATGTCGGTGGAAGGGGTGCACAGGCGGTGCATCCCCTCTACGACGCCGGTTTGTTGGTAGAGCCCGGGAAAAACCAACGGTGGACGGTTTCCAGGTTTGGGCCTCAAAACCTGGGTGCTGGGTTTCCAGGTTGAGCCACAAAACCTGGGCGCGACGGTTTCCAGGTTGAGCCTCAAAACCTGGGCGTGGGCCGGTTTCCGAGTTTGGGCCTCAAAACTCGGGCGCGGACGGTTTCCGAGTTTGGCCACAAAACTCGGGCTGGAGGCTGGTTTCCCGGTTTGGGCCTCAAAACCGGGGGCTGATGGAAAAGGCTGGTTTCCCGGTTTGGGCCGCAAAACCGGGGGTGCAGAGTGGTGGCGGCACGTGGCGGCGATCTAAAGGTTGCGTGGAGGCGACGCGGAAGACCGTGCGGGCGTGGCCGTCGGATCTACCTACCACCAGCGGGTGGACTAGAATAGCCTTAGGGTTAGGCTGGTCCGCTCTGTAAATTAGAGTAGAGAGGGGTAGAGTAGGAAATAGACTTAGGCTAGGTTAGTATAAGTAGTCTAGGGGAGACACCCTCCTCCCTATCTCAATCTCAGTTAGAGCTTTCATTTCCTAGGGTTTCCACTCTCCCACACCCCTGCTTTAGCTAGTTGAGATCCGCAGAGAGACTCCACTCTGTGTACTGTTGATTCGAGGAAGTGAGGCCGTATCCTCACCTTGGATCCCATCTCTTGGTGTCAATTCGCGTTTTGATTTCGTGTTCATCATGTTCTTCGCGGATTGCTTTGTGCCTTGAGTTTTCCCGTCGCTTGATCTTTGTGCTCGGTCCATCTTTCACGATTCCGTTTGAACTGAGTTGCTCTAGATCGTGAGGCACTTCTTTCCACCGAAAGAAATCATCTCTAACCTCACGGTCTAGGAGATCGATCAAGTTTTAGTTTCGGGTCTCTTTTTCTTCTTTCCCCCGAATTCCTTCGATTCACCGATTTGGAGTTAGGTTCGAGCCATGATCTCTTAGAGATAGCTCACTAACCTCCTTGTGACTCCTCAGATCGAATCCCAAGCCTAGAGCACTTGATTCGGAGGAGATCGGGTTGAATCGCCGGAGTTTCAGTGCAGTCGCGGGGTGACCGGACGCTCTGTCGGGCTGACCGGACGCACGCTTTCAGAGTCCGGTCGTTGAGCACGGCGCCAAGCTTTTCTGCGTACTGACCGGACGCTCTCGACCGGACGCTCTGTTTGCATTTCGAACGGACGCTACGCTTGCACTGTTCCCGTGTCATTGTCTCATCTGACCGGACGCTCAGTGAACGACCGGACGCTTGAGCTCCGTGCGTCCGGTCGCGAACAGAGAGCTCCCAGAGCTGTTTTCTGACGACCGGACGCGTCCGGTCCCTGCTGACCGGACGCAGGCCAGAGTCCGGTCGCTGCAGTTTCGCGCGTCTTCGTTCGCGGTTCGTTCGTTCTTGATCGGATTTGAGTTCCGTCTTTTGGGTTGGCTTTCTAGGGTTGTCTAGTGTCCCGCTGTGCTTCTAGGAAGCATCCACCCTACATCTAGGGTCGTGGACATTAGCAAGCTCTAGGTTTCGATTTTGGGGTTGATCTTGGGACAGTGGCATCTAGTTTCCGAAAGGAAATTTTTGAAGCTCCCATTCACCCCCCCTCTGGTCGCTTTCGGGTAGCTTCTCGGTCCTTCAGAGATTACGGTCTCACTTCCTCAAAATCTCCAGTACACAGAGGTATGGTTCTCTGTGGATCTCAGTTGCTACAGCAGGGGATTGGGAGAGCAGGAAAACCTAGAAGGCAAAGAGCAAATGACTGAGATAGGATGGGAGGTGGGTGTCTCCCTCTACTTATCCTAATTCTAGTTCCCACTCTACCCCTAACTAATTACAGAGTGAACCAGCTAAACCCTAGGGTTAATCTGGACCAACTCGTGGTAGGTGGTGATCCGACGGCCACGCCCGCACAACTGGTAGCTTTGCCTCGACGCAACCTCACCGATTGCCGCCACGTGCCGCCACCGCTCTGCTCGTCCTTTTCCCGGACTTCGCCCCCGGTTTTGAGGCCCAAACCGGGAAACCAGCCTTCACGACCAACCCCCGGTTTTGAGGCCCAAACCGGGAAACCAGCCGTCCATCGCCTGAGTTTTGTGGCCCAAAACTCAGAAACCCGCAGCGCCCAGGTTTTGAGGCCCAAACCTGGAAACCGTCCTCAGCCCGAGTTTTGTGGCCCAAACTCGGAAACCGTCAGCACCCAGGTTTTGAGGCCCAAACCTAGAAACCGTCCACTCGATGGTTTTTCTGTGGCTCAACCATCAAACTGAGCCATAGAGGGGATGCACCGCCCGTGCACCCCGTCCACCGACACGTGTTCCCAGGTCCTCGACCCAAGCAACACCGTGCCCGCAAGTCTTCGCTCGTCGCTGTCCCAGCCTATCAGCCACCACAGCTGATCCTCAGGCCACCGGTCCCTCAGTCCAATCCTCACGTCCGCCCTTCACCGTTCTCAGTCCATCGGCACGACACGTCTCTACTTGACCTTCACCTTGTCTTCGATCACTGTATCCATGCTCGACACCTGCACAACACAAGCCAAAGAACATGCGCATTATCCCAGTTGACAATCACTCATCACTCGAGACTCGGCATACACCCATGTATCCGCAAGCCCAGGACATCGCGAGAGATCCGAAGAGGTGGTACGAAGTCTACATGGATGAGGGACTCTCATTGTAACTTAGTCGAGTTTCTAAAGGAAGTCTTGTAATTAGAATAGGACTCCTCTGTTGTAACCGACTTGGACTCGGTATGCGTTGAGCTTCACCCAACTATATAAGGGGAAGCGGGCGCCTACCCCTATCATTGAATCTCAGATCATAACACAAGGCAAACGCCGCCACTGGATGTAAGGTATTACGCTATTAAGCAGCCTGAACCAGTATAAACTGTTGTCCCTGTGTACTCGCCGAGTTCTACGAACGTCGATCCCCACCGAACAAATCGTCTAGGAATCCCCAAGACGAGTTACCGGTTAACAAACACCGACAAACGCATGAGAGTCGCCCAAAACTCCCGAGCTGTAGCGAGGTGAGCAATGCGATCAAACTCAGACATGCTCAAACAGGAGAAAAGAGCATTACGGGCTTGGCTATTGGCATCGTGCTCATCGATCTGCAGTTGAGTCACACGAGCAGCCAAGACCACGTAAGCAGCAGAGTTGCAAATATCCCAAATCGAAGCACTCATACTCTGGAGATAGGCCGACATGCGTATCTTCCAATACGCATAGTTCGTCCCATCAAAAAATGACGGTTTGCCCACACCGCGATCCATGTCGCCTTCTGTGGATCTGGAACCGGCTAAGGTGGAAGATCCTTAACCTGTACTGATACCAATTGAAGGTCCGAGAATGCTAAAGCAAGGCGACCAGAGGGGGGTGAATGGGAGCCTAAAAAATTTCTTTTGAAACTTTGGCCACTGTCCCACAAATCAACCCCCAAAAGCTTCGAGTGCAAACGTGATGCCCACGACCCTTGAAAGAGTGTGGATGATCCCTAGGATCACAGCGAGGCACCACCAAACAAGAGCAAGCCAAACACCAAAAACTCCGACTCAAGATCAACCCCAAAAACTGACTCCCAAACGTAGATGGATGACTACATTGGGAAATCTCTAAATACTGATGCTAACAAGTAGCAAAGATACCTAGAGAGGTTCTTTGATGAACTCTAGGGCCAAACGAGAAGTCCGGAAACCAAGCGGAAAAGCCGGGAGAGCAAACGCACTAAAAACCAACACACAGCGAGTTCTCGGACTGTCTGCGGGTACAGTCCCGGACTGTCCGTGGTACTGCCGGACTGTCCGCGGGGGAACGGCGGACTATCCGCCGGCAAAATCCCCAAAACAGCACAGCTGCTGAAGTTCCCTGGTCGACTCGCGGACTGTCCGCGACCGACTACGGCGGACTGTCCGCTGTTCAACCAAAAGCAAAATGGCTTAGCCACACAGCCACTGACCTGACCGGAGCCCGACTCCCGGACTGTCCGCGGTTCAACCGGCGGACTATCCGGGAACACACAGTGAGGGCGATTTTGGTCGCCTTCTCACCAAATCTTCCCAAATCCGGTCCAAATCAAAATCCCTCGATCCCTAAATTAGAGAAGATGATCACGAGGTAGTTGGGAGACTATCCCCAAGTAATCATCCACTCAAATCAACTCAAACTCCGGGAAATCAAAAGGGAAGGTGCAAAAACTGAAAAAGCGCCATGAAACTTGAATCGACCTGATCTACTTGTTCGTGAGGATTGAGATGAATTCCTTCGGTGCAAATGTTCTCCTTACATCAAAGAACAAGTTGATTCAAGTGGATTCGAAAAAGATGCAGCGAGGAGGGAGATCGAGTGACGGGAAAATCGTGGAGAAATGAAGAACGCGAAGAACAAGTTCAAAACGCAAATCACAATCACGATTGCCAGCCAAAATTCGTCCCCACGAGGAGACAACGGGAATCTGGTCCCGTTTTTGCAAAATCCAAATACACAGAGGTATGATTCGTCGTCTCTGTGGATCTCAGTAGCTACAGCAGAGAATGCGAAGCAGGAAACCCTAGAATGAAAATAGCAATGGCTGAGATAGTTTGGAGGGAGGGGTTGCCTCTCCTAATATAGCCTAATACAATTATTCCCCTTCTACCCCTACTGCTAATGAGCGAGCAGGCTAACCCTAAGGGTATTCCTGACCAACTCGAAGTTGATGTCGATCCGATGGCCACGCCCGCACATCAGGTAGCTTCGCCTCGACGCGACCTGACCAGATGCCACCATGTGTCGCCTCGCGCCTTCTGTTCTTTTCACGGACCTCGCCCCCGGTTTTGAGGCCGAAACCGAGAAACCTGGGCCTTCCCCCGGTTTTGAGGCCGAAACCAGGAAACCTGTCGTCCATCGGCTGAGTTTTGTGGCTCAAACTCAGAAACCCGCCAACACCCAGGTTTTGAGACCCAAACCTGGAAACCGTCCTCAGCCCAAGTTTTGTGGCCCAAACTCGGAAACCTGCCGTACCCAGGTTTTGAGGCCTAAACCTGGAAACCGTCCACTCAGTGGTTTTTCTGTGGCTCAACCACCAAACCGACGCCGTAGAGGGATGCACCGCCCGTGCACCCCGTCCACCCGCAAGTCTTCACTTGTCGCTGTCCCAGGCTGTCAGCCACCATGGCCAATCCTTAGGCCACTGGTCCGTCAGTCCAAGCCTCATGTCCGCCCTTCACCTCTTCGAGTCCATCGGCACGACATGTCTCTACTTGACCTTCACCTTGCCTTCGATCACCGTCTCTGTGCTCGACACCTGCACAACACAAGCCAAAGAACATGTGCATCATACCAGGTTACAATCACTCATCATCTCAAGATCCGGCATACACCCATGTATCCGCAATCTCCCCCTTGATGAGTGCATTGTCAACTACGAACACAAATCATATAGAGTAGAAAGAAAAGAATAAGAAGGAAGCGAACTCAACCAATCGACCAAAAGCAAACCAAAGCCAAGAGAGGTCGAATGGAGTGAGCGAAACAACTTGGTTCCCAAAGACATGGGCAAAGGCTCGACGCAACCAAGCAAAGCAAAGCTAGCCCTCTAGAAGAGGCAGAACGGGCTCAACACCGCTAGTGAGAAGTTCAAAGCAAGGAAGCCAAAAACTGAGTAAATCAACTAGTCCCTCCAGAAAGAGGCAAAGGCTCAACACAACTAGCTCAGAAACGCTCCAAACCAATTGAAAAACGCTCTGAACCAATTGACCAATAAAACTTGTCAAATAAAACAAGCGAGCAAACTCTCCCTTCAATAGTGCACACAACTAGGGACATGATTGGTCAAATTTCTCCCCCTTAGCTGAAAATGCACAAAACAAGGCAAATGCATATGAGTCACAAATGCAGGTTAGCAGCTTCAGGTATATAGTCGATAAAAAGAATAGATGCTCTAAAAAGTGTTGATCTAATGACTCAACAGCAAGTAAGAATGCCAACAAAGGCTCAAACTGATCACAGAATATGAAATATGAACATATGAGCAGTTTTTGTAAGCCATTCAGAAAAGGTTTCACCATCAAAATAGCACCAAACATGTATAGACAGGAAGTTACACAAGTGCTAAACATGTATACAAGGTGAACTACCCCTAGCAAAGTTCAATCATCATGCGATAGAATGAAACATAGACATGTGCTTTCAAAATTTTATCGGAGTTGCAGCGGAGATTACACAAGTTTGAATTTTCAGCATGTGATTGCGAGAGGTTGAAAACTTGACATTGCCTAACTTTTCAACCGAGCTAAGCCTATGCATAAGCAATTAGAAGCTTGAAGCAACGGTTTCGGTCTTACAATAAACGGCTCAAGTTTGACTCAATGTGCAATGAGAAACAGTCTCGATACCATGATGTGCTGTCAAGTAATCCCTTCTCGATCTTTTCAATTCACTTAGACTTGGTTCAAATTTTAACAGAATATGAACACACCAAGCAAGTGAAGGACTCAGAACTAGAGACATAGCAACCTAGCATATAGGAATAGCTCAAGCAACTTCAACACATTCTACACATGCTAGTTGTCAATCTCAATGGTGAACATGTGTCAAATTTTATATTGAATTAAGCATATTCACAGTTCTGAAAAGTAGCTCAGCTCACAACATGTATCAGTGATCAAAAAGAGCCTAAGCCATAAGCATCATCATATATCATCGGAGCACACACTAATCAGAGCATATATTCATTCTACAGATTATAGACATGAAGCTTGAAAAGATAAAGATGCAAATATGATGAAAAGCAAAAATTAAACAAGAACAAAATAAGAGAAGTCAGTCTTATGATACAAGAACCAAAATGTTTCCCCCAACTAAAAGGGGAAACACACACCAAGCTCACCTCTCAACCTAGCAAAGGTTGATTGGTCCAAAGGCTTGGTGAAAATATCTGCCAACTGAAGATGAGTATCGACATGGTGAAGGTCGATATCACCCTTCTCATAGTGGTCTCGCAAGAAATGAAAGCGCACATCAATGTGTTTGGTCTTAGAATGCAGCACGGGGTTCTTAGCAACGCTAATCGCACTCGTGCTGTCACAAAGCAATGGAACTTGAGAAAAGCTTAGACCAAAATCACGCAAAGTGGCCATCATCCACAACAACTAGGAACAACAACTAGCCGCAGCAACATATTCAGCCTCTGTGGTAGACTGAGTGACACTAGACTGCTTGCGAGAAGACCAAGACACAAGAGAAGAACCCAAAAACTGACAAGTCCCAGAAGTGGACTTGCGCTCAAGTTGGCAGCCAGCAAAATCTGCATCCGAGTAACCGCAAAGGGAGAGGGTGGAAGAAGCAGAATACAAAATCCCGAACTCAGGTGTGAAACATAAGTACCTCATAATGCGCTTGACCACCTGACAGTGAGAAGTGTGCGGCGACGCCTGAAAGCGCGCGCAAAGGCACACCGCGAACTGAATGTCCGGGCGTGTCGCCGTCAGGTACAGCAGCGACCCGATCATACTTCGGTACTCCTTCTGGTCCACAGCTTCTCCATCCTTGTCCGCATCCAGGGCCGTCGTGGTCGACATGGGTGTTGGAAGAGGCTTGGCCTCACCCATATCGATCTTCTTCAATATGTCCTTGGTGTACTTGCCCTGGTGCACAAACGTCCCTTCTCGGGATTGCTTGACTTGCAACCCGAGAAAGAAAGTGGACTCGCCCATCATGCTCATCTCAAATTCCCTTCTCATAATATCTGCAAACTTGGCAACCAAAGCATGAGAAGAACCACCAAAAATGATATCATCCACGTAAATCTGAACCAAAAGAGTATCATTGCCTTGCTTGAGGAGAAAGAGAGTTTTATCAACACATACCATTTTAAAACCCTTAGCAAGAAAAAAGGTTTTCAACCTATCATACTAGGCTCTAGGGGCTTGTTTGAACCCATACAAAGCTTTGTGAAGTTTAAAAACATGGTTTGGAAACTTCGGATTTTCAAAACCGGGGGGTTGTTTCACATACATCTCTTCTTCTATGTAGCCGTTTAGGAAGGCACTCTTGACATCCATTTGAAAAAGTTTGAAACCCTTGGATGCAGCAAAAGCCAAGAGGATCCTAATTGCCTCCAAACGAGCTACAGGAGCAAAAGTCTCCTCGTAGTCTATCCCCTCCTTCTGACTATACCCCTGGGCTACAAGTTTGGCCTTATTTGTCACAATGTGGCCATCCTCTCCTTGTTTGTTTTTGAAAACCCATTTTGTACCAATAGGGTGACACTCATGAGGAGGTGGAAGAAGAACCCAAACTCGATTTCTCTCAAAATTTTCTAACTCCTCATGCATGGCATTTACCCAATCCGGATCAGATAAAGCGTGTCCAACATCTCGGGGTTCAAAATCAGCAACAAATGCAGAATGAGCAAAGTGAGAGATATGTTGTGACCTTGACCGAGTGACGCGTTCGTGGATGTTGCCGATCATCTGTTGAGGTGGGTGTTAGCGCTGAATGTGTCATGGCGCCTCCCTCGCTGAAGTAACCTCCCCCTCAATAGTAGGTGGTGCCTCCTCGGGTACAAGTGGTACAGCCCGAGGTGGTGGATCACACGGCCCCCATGTAGTGGAAGAGGACGGGTCGGGGCCGCGAGCAGTCGTGGTCGAAGTCGACCCAATCGGCACAGCAGTTGGAGGAAGTGCTGGATCATCAATCCCTTCAGCACCTTCTTCCTCATCATCAAAAAGAGGTTCGCCGACCTCGTGATCACCTGCACGTTCAAATCTAGAAGAAGGACAATGCATGGTCTCGTCGAAGGTGACATCGGATGTCTCCATGACTCGGTTAGTATCAAGGTTAAGTACACGATATGCTTGAGTATAATTACCATAACCCAAAAATACACCGTCAGAAGAGCGAGACTCAAACTTGTCCAAGTTGCCTTTCTTGAGTATAAAACAATGGCAACCAAAAACTCTAAAATAACTCACTTTGGGTTGCTTCCCAAATCGCAACTCATAAGAAGTCTTCTTCAAAAACGCACGGAGAAAAATGCGATTGGAAATATAGCATGCAGTGTTTATAACCTCGGCCCAATAACGCCTAGGAGCCTATGCTCATCGAGCATCGTCCTGACCATCTCAACAAGGGTCCCATTTTTCCTCTCTACAATACCATTTTGTGGCAGTGTGTAGGGGGAAGAAAACTGATGCTCCAAACCCAAAGAGTTACAAAACTTTTCAAAGTCCGAGTTTTTAAACTCGGAACCATTATCGCTACGAATAGCTCTCATCGAGTTCTTAGGGAACTCGTTCTGAAGTCGCAAAATCAGATTGCGAGTAAAAGCGAAAGTCTCAGTTTTCTCAGTTAAAAAGAAAACCCACGAATATCTCAAAAAATCATCAACAACAACAAGCACATACCACTTCCCACCAACCGAGCTCACCCGAGCCGGACCTACAAGGTCCATATGCAAAAGCTCTCCAGGGCGCTTGGTCATAACTTGATTCACAGGATGGTGGGGAGCAGCAACCATTTTCCCATGTCTACAAGAATGGCAAACAATATCCTTCTCCATGCACAACTTGGGCAATCCTCGGATTAAGCCAAGTGAACTAAGCCTTGCAAGCAAGTCGAAGCTCAGGTGACCAAGTCTCCTATGCCACTTACAAAGATCAGAGGAGGAAGGTCCAGCCACAAGACAACGAGAAATGCCAAAAGACTCCGAGAAATTTGCACGAAAGACTTTCCCAAAGGGCAAAATCAAACACACAAGATTGCCCTGAGGATCCAAAATACGACTAAGATTCGGCTTAAAACGAATCCCATAGTCATCCTCAAAAAGTTGCGAAACAGAAAGAAGGTTAAAATGCAAGTTAGAAACAAGAGCAACATCACGCAACACAAAATGCTCATTAACTCGCACAGACCCACGGGATAGCACCTTACCCTTGCTATTGTCACCGAAGGTGATAAACTCCTTTAATTTCTGGCAACTGGACTAAGACTGGAGAACCATTTGGAGTTTCTGGTCATGTGCCTTGAACACCCGGAATCCACCAACCAAATGTCCTCCAATCGCTTTACCTACATTAATAAAAAGACATAGGGTGAGCATACAGTCCAACATTGGGGTGAGCAAAATGGGAAGTGTACCAGTGTTGTCCCGGCTGCTCAAAAGAACGGTTAGTAGAAAAAACATTCCTAGCACGCCTACGGGGAAAGCGATCACCACGTATAGGAAAACGTGGTCTGCTAAGGGAAGAGCGTCTATCGCGATAGTCAAAACGCGGTGGGGGGTAACGCTCAACAACAAAGCCACCGCCACGGGGTCCATAGCCTACAAAAGTAGGATCCCGTCGGGCACGTCCTTCTTGCGGCCTAGGACCTTGAGGCATTGGACCTCTAGGCCTAGCAACCCTCCTTTAAACCTTCGGCGCATGTACATCACGGAAAGGATGGTACATGTCCGAGTTGTTCATCTCCTTTGCATGGCGCTCCTCTCTCTTGCGCCAAAAGCAAAACTCCCTCAAGTGTCCATCTCTCCCACAATGCTCACAGTGGTACCTCACCGCTCTCATAGGGGGTTGTTGGTACTCACGGTATTGGGTGTGGATCACTTGGTTCTTTTGTGGCATGAGCTCCTCCTGGATTGGTGGCATAGTGTCTAGCTTGTTCCTGAGGTGGTTTGGTTTTGGAGCCCATGTTTGTTTCTTGGGTGGAGCTCTTGGAGGTTCCACAAACACTCCATCCTTGGTGTTCGGATTGAGAGGCTCTTTGGGTGGAATCTTGGTTAGTTTAGGAGTAGTGGTGGAGTTGGGCTTCTCACTCGGCTTAAGACCACTAAACTCTCCAACCATCCCAAAAGATGTAGCACTCTCCACACCCTGAGTAAAACCAACACCAGGACCTCCAGCAGCATGTTTGAATTGGGCAATCATCATCCCAAGCTGCGGCTCACCACTAGACACCCATGACAAGATGGTCCGAAGGTATGTGTTTTCTTCCTCGGTTTGCATCTTGTCATGCTTCACATTCGCAATTTCGATCTCCAAACCCTCACACAGGGCACACCTAGACACACAAGTGCTATTCGAGCTGGCCTTCTCAAGAGACACAATTTTGGCATTCTTCTCTGCCAACTCGGATTGCAAGCCTGCACAAGACTTGCACGCACCCAGCAACACAGGTCTAGCCCTAAGCTCATCCATCTCTCCAACCAAAGCAACATACTTCCCCCTCAAGGTGATAAGGTCAGTCATCTGCTTGGAGCACATCTCACACTCATCCTCCTCAGTCACGACAACGGTGGACTTGACAAACTCAAGCTCCTTCACCGCATCCTCCCACTTCTGCCTAAACTCTTTCCTTTCTCTAGCAGCACGCCTAAGCAGCTTATCTTGACTAAGGAGGGCAGCAGTAAGTTTATCGACCTCAGCAGAAAGCTCATCAGGGGTCTGAGGTACCTGGGAGGAGTCATCGTCGTCGTCGTTCTGAGGGATCTCCTCCAGCTCACAGTTGACCTCATCGCCGAGGGCCATGGTGCAGAAGCTCTCGTCGTCGGTGAAGAAGCACAGACCATTCAGCTTGTCCTCGATCTTCTTCTTCTCGGACTCATCATCGCTTGAAGCAATGGAGTCGTCGTCCGAGTCGTCGACGTCGCTGAGCGTGGCAAAGAAGGCACGTTGCTCGGCCTGGGCCTTCTCCAAGTACATCTCCTTGATGTCTCCTTGTTGAAGCCGCCCCTTCGCTTGTGCTTTGCGGGGACGTACTTCTCCTTGCGCTTGCCGGAGTCGTACTTGTGGTCGTGATCCGCCTTGCCGAAAGCTTGTTTGTTCTTCTTCGGGCAATTGGCGATGAAGTGGTCCGAGCCTCCACACTCGTAACAGCCACCTTGTCCTCCTCCGCGGCGATGGTTCAAGCGGTTGTTGTGAAACCGCGAGAATCGGTTGTCAAGCAGGGCCAACTCGTCATCCGCCATGAACTCCAGTTGCTCCTCTATGACAGAAATAAGAGAAGACAATGCAAAGCCTCCAGATGGGTTAGTAGAAGAGCCAGAAACCAAAGCCATCGATAGGCCAGA